>FIZR01022523.1:0-25582 GCA_900060175.1 Ferrisia virgata
GATTATTATGTACAGAATGGAAAGAGTGCTGAATAAGCAATAGTCATCGTATCATCGATAGTTTATCAACTATTCGAACATATAAGACATTTTGTCTTCTCAACAAAAGGCTGATGAAGCTTGCACTTATTCGTCGTGTTACTTGATCTCATTGCCTGTTTTGCTGTGTTTGAGAACATTATATAAGAATTCCGATAGATATGCAGGCGTAAACATATATCGTGTGTGCGTCACAGTCACAACTGCATAATGGGTGACAACGATTACATGATTTTTTATCTTTTTTTTTTTTGTCAAAATGGTGAATTTTTCTAGTCAATCTCTTTTATAAACATTTTTCTCGTTTCATTTTTAAAATTACAAATGTGTAACAAGAACAATACAATAATACATGGTCTTTCAATCGCAAATGTTCTATTTATTGTTTTTCGTTCGTTTAATAAGGTTAATATTGAGACCATCCCAAGAGTATGTTGATCAATCTACACGCCTGTTATTGTCTTGTAAAGTTGAAACCCGGATAACTAGATGCAAAGAAACTACATTTTGAGGAGTGTGGGGTGGTGAGACCATCAAACAAGTAACTTTACTATGAAGGAGCAGCGAGGTTTTTCAATGTGTGATTCAGTAGACCATTTCCTAGATAATAAATCAAAAAAATATTTTGTAGTAATTAGTTCGACCTCAAACCCTATTTCTACTGCACTATTCCATTTCAATGTCTGCCTTGGCAAATTCATGTAACGATGACGTGAAACCATCGTCCATATCGAAACGAAAAGTTGTGATTTAGATTACATACGATACGTCACCACATAAAATAAGGCTTCGACACACTACAGAGACCTCTAGATTGTCATACAGTTGGGTATAGTTTATTTACAATTCTACGTGTGTTCTAGTGCATGTACAGGACAAATGTATTCGATAAATGGTATGTAGGTAGGTAAAGTATCTATAGCTTGTGGTGAAGTAATCTATTATGGGAAAAGTTTTGTGTTTACATCATCGACCATACACACTCGTATATTGCCGGTAAAGAATTTATTTGCCAAAAGTCTCGAAATTTAATATAAAAATTACGCCGTTCTTGTCAAAGGTCCGGCCTATTTATCGAGGAACGCCTTGATTTTAATGATTTATCGTTTCGATTGCTGCAGCGTTATTTCAAACGCAATCGACGCGACTGCTCGAGTTGCAAAAAGAAAAACTTTTTTGATTTATGATCAAACGCTACTGCGTTCAGCGAAAGAGTGATAGATTCGCCACACCGCGCTGTGCCCATCCAACGATACAGCGACGTATAAGTAACATACTATACATAAGAATTTCGCGAACATGAAAGCACACAGAAAGAGAGAGAGAGAGAGAGATTCGCCTTCGAATGGAGAATTTCGCGCATGACCTAATAAATTAAAATTATTACGAAAATGTTGAAATAGAACGAAAAAAAAATTAATAAATAATACTACCATATACCTATAGCGATAGCGAAAGAAGTGCCTACCGGTGGTAAATGTATTCACAATACGAGAAGAACCAACCATGCCTTAGAAAAGAAATCGAATAAGATAAATAATAACTTACGCCGCCGAAACGAATTGAAAATTTTCTTCTTGCGAGTTATACCAATTGTAATTTTTTACTTGCTACGAAAGATAACGTCTTGAGGGATCGTGAACGATAGAGAGAGAAAAAAAAGAAGGGATAGAATGCGAAATACGAAACCTCGAGAGATGTATTACGATTTAATATTTTCCACTACAGATAGGTATTATTCGAGGTAGAGAGAGAGAAAACCAATCCATACCTACCAATCTACCTGCAATAGAGATAAGATTTATGAAAATATTTTCTTTCGATAAACTATATCTAATATTCGGATAGATTTTTCGAGGTTAATTGAATCTCGGTGTTTATTTTATTTTTTTTTGCTTCCGCTTTGTTACAGGTATCGTGGATCCGGCATCGTGATATACACATCTTAACGGTGGGCAGTTACACATACACGAGTGACCAACGTTTCCAAGCCATACATCGTAAAAATAGCGACGAATGGACGTTGCAAATTAAATGGGCTCAAAAAAGAGACGGCGGAATGTACGAATGTCAAATTAGTACTCAACCAGTGAAAAGCTTTTTCGTTAATTTAAGCGTAGTCGGTAAGCAAAATATTTACTTCATGTTGAATTACTCGGGCATGTATCGAACACCCAAGCCACGCCAGCGTCATCGTCGTCATCCTTATAGCAAAGCTATCGAAAACCATTTTCAATTCGTCAACCTCTGAGGCTCTCGTTTTTAAATTTAATTACGTAAACAAACGAAAATTACGGTTTATAAACGTCTCTTTGATGAATACAAACAACCCAACTAAAACCTTAATTTAGATTTTTCATTAACGACAGAACGATGACGCTGACGGGACCGTAGGATGTATAAAAACCAACCAACTACTTACCGCTCGACTCGTTTTGTTCGATTTTATTCAACTGTATGGTGCGTAGTTGGGTCAACCTTTAAATACTCATTGCGTACATATTTAGTATTCTATAATTAAGTTATTGCTGCTATTTTTAGCTCGCTGATTGCCATGTATTGACGATTACAATATTTCACTGAGTTTCTCGCGTATAACTCTTAGATATAAACCAAACAGTCTGGTCGGACTGCCCTCACCAAGTAAAAATGATAAAAACATAACTTATACAAACGTAGGTACACAAACACAACCCAACTGTACTACTGCTTATATTCTCTGATCAACTAGTTGCATAATTAAAATATGAATTATGCAACTAATAAATAATAAAAACATCTGAATTTTACCTATTGTTTTTATTTCTTCATGATCTTCAAAATGAGGTATTAACAACCCTCTTACAACAAAAATCAAATGAGATTTGTACTTCCAATTTGGTAGTTTGAGATAATAGTTATAATTCCGTTGACACCAGTGGTGTAGTGTCCATGTAAGCAATGTAAGCAATGCATACACTTTAAAAATCCTGAAAAAAATTACTGCTAATATTTATAAATTTAAAAACCTAAAACAGACTATAGAAGGAGATAAAACCCAGAAAAAAGAAAAAAATTTCTGTTAATCTTTATAAATTTAAAAATGTAAAACAAAATTGTAAGAGGCTACAAATATAATTATAATTTGTCTGTTCATTCTGTTTGCGTAGTAAGCAATAGACGTCTTACTTACAACGTGGAATAACGAACATTGCTCCTACTATTATATCTTGTAGAATTGTAGGTACAGGCGGGTGTTGGTGGGAACGAGAGTGTGAATGCGCTAAGAAGGGGAAACGCTTTTGTGTAAGCATTTGTCGAATTGCGTACGCATATGTAGCAATAAACAAATCAACGCCACACTAAGTTTGATCAATACAACAATCAATTTTTCAATGTTTTCTTACATACTTAATGAAATCCTGAATACATTCTTAAAATGAATCATGCTTATTGATTTTGGTACTTTAATTAAAATATATAATATTTAATTAAGTTTGAACAGAAGCAAAATTGATTCTGTAGGTACTGGCGAGTGTTGAAGCTGATGAATCTTTCTATTTTAAAATAATCATTCATGGTATATTTGGAGAAATTTTTATTTTTTACACTACAATCTTAAAATTGTTGACTGAAAGGTAGCAAATTTTGAAAATATTTCAGGGTGAAAGCCGTCCGTTAATTACATATACTGCTTGACGATTTCTGAATTGATATTGACTTATTTTGTGAAATTATTCATTTTTAATTTTTTTTAAGGATGGGTTTCCGCTTCTTAAAAGTATTTCTGTGATGTTAAGTTATTATATTATCAATTCGATTAAACTTTATTTAATTCAATTTCTGTTATAAAAACTCTATTTTTGATTTGATTTCTTGTTCTTGAGTGTTCATTATATTACTATGAGCATGAAAGCATTCTAGTCAAAAAAGAGAACAATAATTTCTATGAGAAAAAATACTCCTGGAAATACACATATGAACATAAATAATATTCAATTCGTTATTCTTGATCAATTTTTTTCAATATTTATTGATATTAATTCCAAAATTTCTGTTGAAATGTGCAATTTTTCAATAATGCGAATCAATAATAATAGGCCTACTACCCCTAGGATTTGCCCATCATTCCAAATCAAGAGTACCTAGTTTTAATTAATTTGCTAATCTTCACAACATAAACATCAGTGAAAATATCTCACCAATTCCAAAGTTCAAAAATAAACGATAATCACGTATTGCACGTCGGTTGTCATTAACTCTAATAAGGAGCCAATCATTCAATTCGATGATTTTTTTTCATTGCATTACCTTAATTACAGACCGCATAAATATTCGATTTACAGTACATGTTTTCGCCTGAATGAACAAAGTACATTGAAACAGCATCGGATAGGAATAAATTGCTCAAAATGTAACATTTTTTTCGACTCACCTGTGAAATCAAGCGATATGAAAGCCAAATAAAATGAAAAGGAGAAAAGTGGAATTTCGTGGGAAAATGCAACAGTAGCCTCTAATCATTCTTTTGGGAGAAGTTATGAATAAATATTTATCGAGAGGTAAAAAACACAAAAATTGAAATTTTACCTGAAAATATTTTTCTACTTCCTTTGGTAACGTGAATTTTTCGAATTTATTGAAGTTTGTATGTCTAATCAAAATCTTCTGTAAAGTTATATAAAAAATTTTTACATTTTTATGGTTTATTCACTGTAGACTGAATATTTTTAAAATGGAATTTTTACAAATCAGTTCGAAAAAAAATAATACCTAGGTAAATAATGAAATGAGAAATTCTGCTCAAAACCCTGCAAATTCAACGGTTTGTAAGATGAACCCAGCTCAATCAAAAAGAGGGGAGGAGAAATTCTTACTTTTTTGATTAATTACACTTCCTTTTTCCTTTTCCAATACAAAGTGTTTTATGCCAATGGTAACATTCTTCATACAGCAACTATGCAAAACATTCTGAGTTTGTGTATGTATGTTTGCCTAACCTCTAGATTTCAAGGTTGACAACATACTCGATTGTTTTTTTTTATTTCAAATATTTCTCGCGTTTTTAATTTTCTATATTTTAAGAATATATTTGATATGAAATTACAATTTGCAGTTCAGGAACTAGTATTTCTCTAAAAAAAAATTATGGAAAAAGAACATATTTTCTTAGAGAAAACATTCTTCGAGAGTTTTGATAAAAAAAAAATTTACCTTTGTAGGAAAAATATCAGTTCAATACAGACAGTCAATGAAACATTTCAAATTTATTTGCCGCTTTTTTAAAATTAATTCATGTGTAAAGGATAAATTTCAATGGAAAACTCGAATTCATTGCAGAAATCCTCGAGGAAAAATGCTTCTACAATCACACTAGTTCGTTTATATTGTTTTAAAATAGTCATGGCAATTAAATTTTCAAGAAATAGCAAAACTTCTTCCACTGGGATCTTTAAAAAATGGTGACAAAAGCCTTGGAAACTACCATATTTTAAAAATCCAATCTCCAATACCTACTGCCACTATTGTTTCAAGAACCAATTGCTGCAATTATTGCAAATTATTTAATGTCACTATTTTTGTAACATTTTTAAAAGGTCCAGTTGTTAGGGCAGTTGCGATAGCTTTGGTGGTCTGAGTCTGCAGCTTTTAAAACCTAATTGCCTCAACTGTTGCCACTATTATTTCAAGATTCATTTGCCACGGTTATTGTCAACAGTATCCAATACACATAGCTATTTCCACCATTCTTTCAAGATATGATTCTATCTGAATTTAAATTGAAGTGATTGTGTATAAAATGAAATACTCATATAAAAGAATCTTCCGCACTGACCATTTCCAATTGAAACAAAACTAAGCTAGATCTAAAGATAATATCAAACAAACCTCCTCAAATGGTGGAGAAATATAATGTTAACATCGAAAAATCTTCAATAGTGCATTCTACAGTTTGTTTTTTCAACAACTGATCATTAGCAGCTGATTGTCAACAGTTGACTGTCAAAACCTGGACGTTCAATAAAATTTGAACTTCTGCTGGAATTGGAGAAGTGATAACATAAAGAATTTTGAAAATTTGTTTAGCATTTTTTTCTTAACATTCAGGTTGGTATTTAAGGAGTTGGTAGTTCAAATATTGATGGTCAACTGTTGATGGCTCAGATTTTGATGGTTCACTATTGATAATCAATTGTTGACAATCCACAGTTGACTATCAACTATTGTCAATCTACAGCTGACTATGAACTATTGATGGTTGAGTTTTCATAGATCTGGACTATCAAGAGTTGACAGTCCAAATCTTGATGGCACAAATGTTGATAGTCTTTTATTGTTGGTCAACCCTCAACAGCCAACCGTTGACCACCAACTACTAATGACCAAAAATTGGCTAATCTGGACCACCAACAATTGAATTATATTTGGTGAAAAGGTTGAGCTTTATTTTGAAAAATGCTAAGCAATTTCTTTTAGGTTGGAACACGTAAATTTGGTAAAAATGAAGGCTATTATACTACTCTTAGATGGAGTCTACACTAGGATAGTAAATCTGATCGGATTTCTAATCTCTGAATCATCAGATAATCGCGAGCTAACCTTTAACCCTTGCGATAGGCGTATTTATCTTTATTTTGGTTGTTTTCATCTGAAACTAAAAATCATTTGCTCAGCTCGATACCAACTAAAATCGATTAGTTTTGGGTAATACGCTTAGGTTGGCGGCAGATTTGATATTCTGGAGTGGGGTTGACCTTGGGTCAAAATTCAGTTTCGCCCAAGTTGGGGATGGCGGTACTGAGGTGCTAAAATCGTGAAAATTGTTCCTTTTATAACTAATTGATACGCAATCTAAAGTTGTAAAACATATTCAAAAATCAGCTTCCTAGGTCAATTGAGAGGGGAGATATGAGGGTTTTTCCCCTTTTTGGTCTTGACAGTGGGCTCTTCTACCTCCATCTCCCCTCCATATTGAGCTAAGAAGTTGAAATTTGGTATGTAGGCTTAGTACAGGTCCTAAAAGTCCTTTTTATAGGTTTCAATTTTTCAGGTCGGTTGCATCTTCCCTCACAACCTCGAAAATGTTATTACAGGGGGTTTCCTATTGCGAACAGCCCAAAGAAAAGTGAGGATGCAAGCTGTGGTTTATTCCTTGTACATAAATATGGTATGTAGATTTAGCTGGGTTTTAAATGTGGCCTTTGATGCGCTGAATTATGCACTCAAAAAATCACTTTCTACCTCTACCACTGATGAGGAAATGCCTCGCTTTTTTTTATAATTAAAGGTTGTATCTCATACAAATGGAAAATCAAAAGTAATAGGTATGTTGCATTTTTTGTAGTCCAGAGTCTTTGAAGCTTTCAGTGTTGTAACATGAACTGGTAAAATGTTGAAGGATGTACGTTAAGGTTATAATGCATATAATAATTTAATGTTGGTATACCAGCGAAATCATGCCAGGCATACGACCAGTACAGACTATGTTTCAGAGTAGAACAAGAGAGAACTGTACGAGGATATAATATTATAGGTACATTGGTGTTGGTACGTGTCATTTTACACAATCATGGTAGCAGAGCACTTCAGATAATAGGTAGTGGGCACAGTAGAAGTACAATTGTATGTACGCACTACGTAGGTGTTCCATGTAATGTAACCCAACTTAACGGTACAGTAGCATTTGTCGAGTTATAGAGGTATATAAAATCAGTAACACATCGTTAAGCATTTGTCGCGGCCGCATTTACAACCACCATAAATCGTTCGACGCCAAGCCGCGCGCCGCATTCCCTTTTTAAGGTCTGATCTCATGCCGGCAATTCTGTAGGTATTAATTCTGCGTTTATAGTTTACGAGGCGCGTTTAGCAAGATAAGCGCTTTAGTATACGTGTCGACGTGTACCCTTTTTCAGGCACACGGAGGGAAGGTTGGGTTAGAAAAATGCGATGAAAAGATTTTTCGTTTATTGTAGCCCTGGTAGGCAGTAAGGTGCAGGTAGCCATAGCTTGTTGAGACGATCTGTATATCTACACCTGGCCACAAATATAACGTCGAGTTTCCTACTTATGCGTTTAATGGATCGAAAGTGATGGTAATTTTTAAATGAAACATCGCATCGCCTCGTGTCGTGTCGTCGTTTACGCGGAAATTGTTTGCGCGAGCGTAGATAATTCTCAGCAGCGAATTAGAAGGCGCAGCAAAAATAACTAATAATAACGGAATGGTTTGCGTGCTCTATACGATATTTTGTACCAATTAACAAATTATTTTGTAGCGTTTGGGAAGCGAGGTCTTTTTAGCAATTCTTCATAACTGACCAGTCTACCCAGACTCGATCGAATGAATTATCCAATGATAAGAAAAGTAAACGATATACTTACATTTTGACTCGTTTATCGACTCGTACCTCACTGCCCTAACCTTTCAGTGGGTGTAACACGCGATGGTATTCGTTATACTGGCGTAGCTGGGAAACCCAAGTATGAGAAACCATCCTTATTGTAACACGAATGTCTTGATTGGCTCCCAATGCTAACATACTGTACTACCTAGGTTAAGTGTAGCTTATGATATAACCGTGGATGTTACCATCGCTCGTTTGTTTTATTTTACACACGTAGAAAATTTTCGTAATTTTCTGTTGTTTGTTTAGTACCGACGGCCACCATATTGGGAGGACCAGATTTACACGTTGATAAAGGAAGCACTATCAATCTTACCTGTAGTATCAAATACAGTCCCGAAGCACCAGCTTATATATTTTGGTATCATCACGACGAAGTAAGTATACCTTCGCGAATTTTAATTAGGTAAACATCTAGCGAGTTCTTCTTTATTTACACGATGTCTGATACTTTTTAAGTAGCTATTTCCGAGGTGATGTTGATTTTGCTTTTTTACTTTTTCTAACATTACGATACTTTAGAAAATTTATAGAATTATCAAGTTTATACTAAAAATAAACCTGGTAAAATAGTGTAAAACAGTAAATTTGCAAAAGTATGATTTTTATCTTGTTGTTTGCAAAAAAAAAAAAAGGAAAAGCAGTAATGCAATTATAGGTACAGCTAGTGGTAGCAGAGAAGGTATGCTAGTCATATATTTCATGTTGAATAAAACCAAAAAAAAAAGTAAAATGAAGGATTCTTCGATTATGCAAAACTTTCAGTTTTAGGAACAGTAAGAATATGCTACGTATTCATATATCTTCAAACTCGTAGCCAGCCTTAATTAGTAGCAGATGCTGGCTAAATGCCAGAGGTTGCTAGATAAACATCTTTTGACAACATTGTACCCTTCGGGGGCAAATAGGCTCAAAAGAAAACGAGGATCTTCCTTCAATATTACCTGAATCAAGGCTTTGGCAAAAGAAAAATATTTCCAAACCCCGAAATAGATTCATATCTGTTCCTGGTAGTACCCTTCGGAGGCAAGTAGGCTCAAAAGGAAACGAGGATCTTCCTTCCATATTACTTAGGTCAAGGCGTTGGCAAAAGAGAAATATTTCCAAACCCCTAAATTGATTCATATCTGCTCCTGGAAGTACCCTTCGGCGGAATAGGCTCAAAAGGAAACGAGGATCTTCCTTCCATATTACTTGGGTCAAGCCATTGGCAAAAGAGAAATATCTCCAAACCCCTAAATTGATTCATATCTGCTCCTGGTAATCTCTACATCTACTATCTTCATTTTGGGACTACCCTGATAATCGTTATTCAAAAGAAAAATCAATGTTACTAAGTTTGTGGAAACACTTGAATATAGCTTATGGAAACGTCCCCATTTGACAAAATCGTCATCAGTGTCGTACCACCCCGCGAAAGGGTATTGTGACCAATTATGCCTGCAACTATGCCGCTTCAATAACCTGGAATACAAGTTCTATTCACCTGTCCCTATTCAGTGCATTCCTGACATAATTGGGAAAGTTCCAGCCTGTTGCTTTCTGGATTCAATCCGACCATCCAGTAGGTGAACTTCCTCTGCATCTTGCTCTTCTACGTTGCCCTGAACAAAAAGCGACTGTATTGCCTCAGCTCTTGTGGTACGATCAAAGTACTTAAGGGTGCGACTAAACAATACTGCTGATAGTTGCTTCTATATTCCAATTTCATAAAGGATTAAGACATTGGTCTTTTTTTCAGTTTAATAGGCTCGCAGTCACAGCATGCATCTCCAACACCACACCATATCTTAATCTCAGACATCAGGATGCCACGTGCCAATAACTAGCCAGATCTTTTTGATTTGTTGGCATTCATAGTTTTCCATAGAAGATACTTTGGTGGTTTCCTCTTGCACACAAAAAAATTTTCTGTTAGGGATTTCTTATCCTGTTTTCAGTCGCTGGAGACTCACCTACTCACTCCAAAGATTTATCCTAGTTGAGGGCTGGAATTAAGAGCGAGTGCCTGTGAACTGTTGCTGTTTAGCAATGTGTTGAGTTGAAGGGTGGCATTTTATCAGGGTATAATGTTTGGTTCACCATGTTCCCTCATTACCTTCAGTGGCTGGAGAGCTCTTTTGTAGCTTGTTCCAGCAGCACCCGATCTGTCCAATGTGGAGCGACGAACTCCCTTGGCTTGCAGTCAATTCGTTTCACGGTCGACGGGACAGCTCTAGTGACAGAACAGACCTATGCCCCAGTGGAGGTCTGAAAAATAAGACTCAGTAAACTTTTGCTGCATTAATGAAATTTTCCTAGAAGACCACAACCTGCTCCTGGCTACAGGCCTCTGCGATAGTAATGCTTCTATCCCACAGATAATTTATCAATACCTTCTCAAATAAGTTTATTTTCAAAAATAAAAACTAAGCACTTTTTCAAAGATAATCTCTTATTTTCTTATCTCACTTCAAGATTTGGAACGCAAATGACAATGAGTCGAAATAAATTTTTTTAAAACAACCCCAATGGGAATTGTTGGAAGATTTTTCAAATTGTTTGAACTACTTGGAAGAATTCAAAAAAAGCTTCGCGTACCAAAATCATGTAAAAAAAATTTTTCGCAGCTTGAGTGAGCTTTTTCTATGAAGCCCAATGTGAAAAAAGTTCACAAATTAGAGGAAAAGTCGTTTTCCTCATAAAATTGAACAAAGGTTTATTGGAGGATTTTATAGCGAAAAAAATATGATTTTTTACGTAACACTGTATACTTTATAAGTAACTATCGAAAAAAAAAAATAATCATCTGTATGCATTTTTTAATAGTGAGCAAAAATCACTAATTCTTTCTAAAAACGTGGGGCATTTTGAACACATTCATGTATGAAATATTCTTCAGCCTGATAAATGTAGCAACAGGTGTAATCTTGTATAACCAGGTACATGTTGTACCTACTATACTTACATACCTACGTGAAATATACACAATATAATTTGAAAGAATTATTTGCATTGTTAACGCTATTTTACGCCGGTAAACCTGCAATGTAGCCTTGTAAATTTAACAACCCTGTAAGAGGTATTTCCATCCCTTATTTCCTCTTTTCTGCTATCTATGCCCACACATGTGTATACAAGTACAAGGTTTCGTAGACTCGTGAGTGGATTAAAGTATCGCGTAGGTTTTGCGCCCTTGCTATGGTATTCACAAGGCGTACGTAGATGGTATTAAAAGATCTCGCTATCATATATGTATTTGAATGAAGATAATTCACGGTATTTTTTTCAAACTTGTGCCCGCATTTAGAATAATAATAGTTTGTTGTGTGATTTGAAGTAGTAGGTGTGGTACGCCTGCTGGCGTATAAGAAGATAATATATCTATATTACCAACATCCAGCAACGAACTGATTTAGTGTTTAATGAGTTTTAATCATTTTTTTGAGTTTTTCTGCAAGTGTTTTATGTTGACGTTAGTTTTCAATAATATTATCTCTTGCTTAATAGTTTGATTTTCTATGTCACATTTTTAGTGAAAACTGGACTATTATGGGTGGACAGAAGGAAGAATATCAACAAAATCCGTTTTGGGATTTTATAGAAGATCATTAAGATCATTTTCAGTCATGTCTGATGTATTCTTTAAACTAAAAATAATTTTCTCAGCCCGATATCTACCAAAATCGGTCAAATTTTAGAAGCATGCTTCGATTGGTAGGGAATTAGATATTTCCCAGTAGCGATGACTGTAGGTCAAAAGTTAGTTATGCCTAAATCTGTGAGAGAGGGTACTGAGAAGCTAAAATGACAAAAAATTGTTTTTAAGCCAATCGATAGAGAAACAAAACATATGTAATTTATCCAAAAATCAGTCTCCTAGGCTAATTTGGAGGGAAGATGTATAGTTTTCCCCTTTTTTTAGCTTGAGAATAGCTGTTCCATGAACATCTTCTGTGACACTTCTTATTAACGCAAAGGAGGTTGTAACTGATGTTGAAGAAGAGGAGAATTGGAACAAAACGCTTGCTTCCTACCCGTATATACTTGGAAAAACGTACAAAAAAAAAAAAAACGGATACGTCTGCAAAATGCTCTCAACAAAAAACTCCAAGACAAAAGACTTCCTAAAAAATAAACGAAAACACACCCTTGATTAATAATTTGGAATTTTGCCTTCTCTTGCTAACGAATATAGCCAAAAAGTCTGTGATCAACTCAGGTATCGAGCAGGGTCGCCACTTTAATGTAATCATATGAAAAGCGGGGGGGGGGGGGTAAGGTTTACTCCTGCACACATCCAGCCCCAAAGTCGAAGACTCGGCAAAAGCCAACGAGCTTAAGCCCCTACCCAAGTTTTTAGGGAATCTCGAGGTTCTAATTTTTTGACTAACACAACTCCAGCTGCAAAAGTTGAAGTTGGTAATTGGTACCAGCAAGTCTTAGCTTCCACAGGATGGAAAATTCAATACTTTAACCATAAGCCAACTATTGCGACTTCGTTTCCAAGTCCAGTGTCTCCAGCGAACTCAGCTCCAACACCAAAGGCGAAGTTGGAGACAGGAAAAGGATTTCAGCGGTGAAGACATGTCCAGCTAGACTCCAGCTGAACAGGCGAAGCATGTGGTAGCCCATTGCAGCAGTAGATTGCCAATAATACCAGCATAAATCTCTAACACAAGAGGTGGATGCTTGGCAATACTGCTGATGACCACAGCATAGATAGTATATCATCAACAGTACTCTCATGCTCTAAAGGCGAAGACTCTGCAATGCTGTTGACAACCCCAGCACACCATCAATGGCTAAGAAATGGAGACTATTTTTACTTATCAGCATGCTGGCATAATTCTTTGCTCTTCCAGTTCAACAGATGCGTCTCTACGAACTTGGTCGCACAGCTGATGAAAACACGAAGCGTCTGGCTTGTATTTATAATAAGTCAACTCCGAGATTCCAAAAAACCTCAAAAATACAAAATACAAAGTGGAAAATGATAACAATACACTCGCATCCGATTGATTGGAAATTGAATACTTAAGAGCACTCCCACAACTTGTAAAGGCTGAATGGAAGCGACGTGCCCGTGCCAGTAATCGATTGGCCAATGCGTCACCATACATTGAGATAGGGTTCTTATCACCTTACCCTGGCTGCTCCATGTGCATATATGGAACAACTTCTAATGTATCAAGATACATCAAATGATGCTATAAAATGCATCGTTCCACTTCTCTTCAAATTATGGTATTAGGGGGTTGAAATTTAGCATGTCCAGGTGGTAAAAAATTTCAATATTCTGTTTGGTGGTGTCGGCTTTTTAGCCCAATCGCACCCTCTCACAGTCCTAAAAATATTGTTGTTGGTAAGTTTTTCTTGTTATTCAAGTTTGTGGTGCGCATATCTTCCCTCCAAATTGTGGTAGCTAGGGCTTAGGAGGTAGAAATTTTGGTATGTAGATTTAGTAGGGACCCCAAATGTGCTTTTTGGGAAGTTTAACCATTCATTTCAATATCATTCTCGAGGCTCTAGAACATTGTAATGGTAGTATTTCCATTGGAGGAAGAAGAATCTCCAATCTGCAATATGCAGATAATACCATCTTGATTGGTTCGGATGAAAAGGAATTAGCGGAGCTCGTCCATCTGGTGAAGATGACCAGTAAAAAACTTGGACTTCGTAATGCATCAAAAATGAAAGTCATTGTGGTGGATCGGATCAAGTGTCTTCCAGTTTCTACAGCTCTGAGCGAATACGAAAAGGTGAACGCTTGTGTATATTTAGGCTTCATCATCGAAGCAGGTGGAGGTTCATCGGCAGAAATACGGCGTCGAGTTGCTCTTAGCAAATCAGCTATGACCAGACTGTGTAATGTCACATGTAATAACAAGATCTCTGGAAAGACGCCTTTGAGATGTGGGTCTGGTGAAGGATGCTGAGGATACTCTAGACAACGTGATGAACTAACATTTCAATCGTCAATGAAGTACAGGAGCAAGTCAGGCTAAGTGTTTTATGCGAAAAATGCATTCTAGAATATTTTGGACCTGTGACCAGGAGAGAAGTCGAAAATCTTGAAAAAGACATTCTTTTTGGTGAGGCCCCTGGTAAAAGAGGGAGAGGAAAATCTCCTGCCAGGTGGTCTGACATCATCAAAGCACAAATGGGCTCTATAGTAAGAACTGCTTCACAGGCACGGGATCGTAATAAATGGCGCGCTCTTTTAGGTCCAATACTGTTGTATGCGACTGAGACCTATCGACGATGAAAAATTATTAGCTCCGCTCAATACCAACCAAAATCGATCAGTTTTGGGAAGTAGGCTCAGATTGGTGGTGTATTTGATATTCTTGAAGGGAGTTGACCTCGGATCAAAGTTCACTCAAATTTAGAGGAAGAGTGCCGATAGGCTAAAATTGCAAAAATATTAAATATGAGGGCTTTTACACTTTTTGACCTTGAAAAGGGGCTGTTCCTAACCTATGTTCCCTCCAAATTGAGCCAAGGAGTTAAAATTTGGCATGTAGACTTTGTAGAGGCCATAGGTATGCCTTTTGAGGGGGATTTTGACTTTTCAGCCTGATTGCACCACCTCACAGCCCCAAAAATGTAATTGTTTGGTCAGTTTTTCTTTTTGCGAGCAACCTTAGTGAAGCGAGGACGCGAGCTGTGGTTTATTTCTTGTATACGAATCTAGCATGCAGATTTTATCCATTTTAATTAAAATCACATTTTTTTTTTAATTTACTAAACCCTTAACAACTGAATATTTTGATATCTTATCTGGTATGGCTACTGGTATAAAGGTAACTACTCACCACACGCATCAATTGAGTTTATCTTACCCATGTTTTATAGATTTGTATGTAGGTGCTGTTGCTAAGATACCCATCTATATGTGAATGTGAAACAATCAGGGGGTAATTTGTTCGCACCATAAATTGTCTCGTTTGTAGTTCGAGATTCCAGTATACGCTACCTCCTACGGTCATCATAGTTGGTCGTATTTACTCTTTTGTCCACCCTCTATCACTTAAAATATATATATCAGAAAGAGCTCTCATTTATTAAATAATACGTTACTTCGATACAGTCGAACATGGTGTTAAAGCGATAAATAAATTCTTTCTGTAGTCTAGTACAAGGTTACAATTTTCAGGAAGACGCTCGACGGTAAAATAAATGTATTTTGGTCGAAGGTTCGAGGACGACGACGACGACGACGACTTGCAACTACGTCGAAAATAAACCTGACAAATTTTCTTTTTTCAAAATCCTAGTGTTACATTTACTCCATATAATCGTAGTAGGTAGTATTTATAAAACCGTTGACCAACGTGGCAAAAGGTATTGCGAACAAACGTAGACAGAATATTATAACATTTTCTGCGCTTCTCTCTGGTACTCTTGCTTATTTTCATCTTACGTACACTTTTACTATATCGATGGTGAAAAAATATCAACTTATAAGTTTCATATTTCAAAAATGTAAAGAAACAAGAACAAAACCGATGAAAGAAAAAATAACCAATACGACGAGCTACATTTCAGATGCGTTAGATAACCTTTAAAAAATACTAGCTTGTTTTTTTGTTGTTGCTGTGCTGTTGTTGTTTTGTTTTATTTTTCCTCCGGCCTTTAGTCTTTTTTAGTGTCTTTCTATGTCGCTGTCGCGTCGCGTCGTGTCGTGGTCTACAATAACTTCAAACGAACTTACATAGGCCGTTTTCATTGTTTCAGACTGCAAGTTTACAGTTCTTTTTGAAGTTATTATATATTGTGTGTTGGCAAATGTACCAAAGAAATGAAAGAGAAACAAGACTAGAGAGCAGGATAGGGTGTGGTAAAAAAAAAAAAGGAAAAGAAAAGAGAGGAAAAAAGCAGGTCAAACAAGCAATGGCCGTTACGAAAAGAAAAATCGACTAAAACGTACTGAAAATGAAATAGTTTTTAGATGTAGTAATAGGTAGCCTATATTTTGAACGTGTTTGTAACTTTTTCATCTTATGAGCTTTTTCTCTTCTTTTATTCGTTGTCGACTCTTTTATTACAGCGAATAAATAAGCGATTAAAATTTAATAAAGAGTTTAACCGAGTTGAATCGTGTGAGAAGTGCATTCGAAGCAAATTTCACGACGATAGATTGAACGAGAGTATTAACACCGTCTATAATAACCTACGGTTAGAAAATATGAGTGTAATATTGAAAAAATTAACGAATACCATTTGTTAAGTTGTTTTTGATTTTTGGAAAAAGTAATGAAAAAAAAATCAGGATGAATTGGTTTCTAAACTTACTCGCAAACTATGATTAGGTCCACTAGTTCAATACTTGGATATACTTAATTTTCTGAAGTATTTACGTCGAAAATATTGTCAATTTGAAAATTTTTCTCATCTCTTTCCTGTCTCTTGAATCGTATGACATTTAGTGTCGTATCAGTATCGAATTCGAAATCATAAGTTTCAGTAACATAGCTAAGAATACCTTAGAGGAGGGGGTTTCCACTTTTTCTGTGTACTTTTTTTGGGTCTGATTTCACAAAAATGAATTAAATGGTATGCCTGAACAAAGCGTGAGCGAAATTTTGAAAAAAAAAAAAAACTTTTTTAATGATCAAGAAGTTTATGTTACCCTAAATATTGTTCTTTTAAGATTATTCAGAACCATATTCAGACAATTTTTGTATCCAATTTGGATGATGGGTATGAGAAGGTAATATATTTAATTTTTTAATTTTTTGTTAAAATTTTTTTATATTTTTTAATTTTTCTAATTAAAATTGTTTTTTATTTATTTATTTGTTTGTTTTATTATTGAATATTTTAAATTTTTTAATTTTTGATTTTTTAATTTCAACTTTTAAATTTTAAATTTTTCAATTTAAAAAATTTTTCTTTTTTTTTATTTGACATCCAAGTCAACACTTTTACATGAAGCGCAAAAGTCATTCATAATCATCTTTCAACGCGAGTTTTTGATCAAAAACTTCAAATCAAAAAAGATTATTCATCTTTTCACTTCATTTTGACATTTGATTTTATTTTTGTACCTAGCATCATAAAAATTGTAAAATCATCCCTCATCACGATTTTTTGATCAAAAACTTTAAAAACGTCACGATTTCATAATATGATCCCCATGTCAAAATGGCTAAAAATCATTAAAATCTCTGTAAAAATCATACAAAAATCAATTAGAAGTGCAGAAAATTTATCAATAAACCCGAAAGTATCGAAAAATTTGTGAAAATTCAACCATAAGATGAAACAAATCGTTAAATGTCATCGAAAGTTTATTAAAAATCATAAATGTGAAAATTCAGTCGAAATATGAAAAAAATTCCCTTATAATCATTAAAAATTGCGTAAAAATTTGACAAGAAAAGATGAAAAAAGGCTAGAAAATTAATCAATGTTTTTGGGTCAGCAGAGAAACTGTTATCCACAAAGTTTTGAAAATTGGGGGAAAGTAACTAAAAATCGTTAAAAATTATTGAAAATCAAGTAAAAATTTGGCTAAAATGGGTTAAAAATGCAAAAAATTAATCAAAAATAACGATAAAATTTTGAAAAAAATTCTGAAAAATCATTAAAAAAAATTAACTAGTTTTGTGATTTTTGTTCAATATTTAGCATTTTTCATGTATTTCTGTCAATTTTTTTAATCAATTTCGATGTCTTCTTAACTTTTTTTTTCAGATTTTAGGTCAATTTTCACATACCAACTTTTCAATAGTTTTTCACGGTTTTTGATCAATTGCTTCATTTTAAACTAAGTTTTGTCCTTTTTTTAAACCAATTTTCGGTAATTCTTAGCGATTTTTTTCATATTTTTATTCAATTTTTACCTATTTTTCAAAAGTTTTTTTGATTTTTAATTAATTTTCCGAATTTTTTACGCTTTTGTGTCAATTTTTTACGCGATTCTCGATGATTCCTCATGTTTTTCCCGCCATTTTCGATCGATTTTATGCTTTTTTTTTCAACTTTGAAAAATAATAGAAAATTGACTCGGAATATTAAAAAAATTCATTTAAAATCATCAAAAAATGGGTACAAAATTGGCAGTAATACCTGAAAAAAATGGAGTACGTTGATGAAAAATCACAAATGTTTCGTAATTTTTGATCAATGAACATTGATACTTGAAATGAATTGACATTATTATTAAAATATGGGATCGAATTTTGACCATTCACTCTACGATCAAAAGGATTAGTTAAAAATTGGAGGCATGTAAAGAATATAGGACCCATTTAATCAAGTAGATACGGAGCTCCTAAATTGTTAAGCACTTCCTTGCTCTTTTAGCTCCCTTTGAAAGATTTCGAATGCTTCCCAATCTTTATAAATTTTAATATATTATTAGTGTTAATCGTGCCTAATGTCATGTTGGTATCATTTGGGATCAACCTAATTCGATGATTACTTTTCTGGCTTCTTTTTCATGACAAAAAGGTATAACAGATGTTTAAATTTTCTTTTCTAAATGAAAAAAATACTAGAAGAAAATATATCTGATGTTTGTTAATTTTTCACAAAAATTTTTCAATCACGGAAGCAACTCTGTGTTGGAAAAAATCACCTAATATAATTCGCAGAAATTCTTCCCTGCAGCGACATACCTATCTTCATTTGTATTACACCGCAGGTACGATGAAATAGTTGCCTAATCCGGCGCCTGGATCTTATTAAAGTCCGAGTAAATAAACATGTTAATAAAGTTGCCTATCTGTTTCGCCGTAAATGTTTTATACAATACACAGGTAACGTAATGTAGGTAGTTTCCGTCTTGATACGTTGCGTTGCTTGTGATAGGTGGTGTTAATAAAGTTGTCTACGCAATTCGCCGTGAAAAAAATAGCCGTACATTTTTAAAGAATGAAATTGAAATAATTGGGATGTCTTTTGTGACATTGGATCGTCTTTCTAAACGACAACGAGTAACGGCATTAAATATTTTAACGAATTCTTATCTCATTTATTGTATCTGCTGTGCCGTTTGTGCTTTTGTTCTATTCGATGTTATTCGCGCTTGTTATTAAGATTACGATGAACTAACCTATTCAGTTACTAAGTGCTTAGGTCTTTGTGATTTTTTAACGAGGAAATTTTCCTTCTCGATGAATATCGGAACGACGAGAATGAGAAGGGAAGAAAAGTACGCGATGAAATATTTTAGTTAAAATTAATAAACTCGAAGACGGCGCTCGCAGTTTAGACTGTTCGCAATGAATTATACGTATAAATATCAATCCAGAAACACGTGTACTGTACGTGACAATGCTACTTCTACTATGAATTTCGAATATGAAAAACGTTTGTTCAATAGACGATTTCTAATTTTCTACTAAGCCTACCGAGTGAAAAATATGCTCAGTTCTGCGTTTCGACGAATAAAAAACCTCATTTTTCATTTTAATTTTATGAGAAAAATTCAGCCTGATTCTAGGCTCGTGTTTCTGCTAGATCAAATGCTTTAGGATAAAAGTTATAAAGAAAGAAACATTTCGGAGTCTTAAGGGAAGGATACAGGAACATTTTCTAATGAACACTTCAAACTTTAAAAGACACATCTGAGACCTCTTACTCTATCTACATGTAGAATTTCAAGCACCCACCAACCCTTCAACCTCAATTTGGAAGAAGATAAATTCCTAACAAACTCAACAAACAGAAAAGGCTGTTCAAAATTCCGCTTTTTAGTACTCTAGGAGGAGTAAAAATGGAGCTGAAGAAGACCCTCCGCCTCCCTAAGAACACATGTACGACTACTACTAAAGCTCTATATCAAATTTTACCCCACTAGGTAGAGTGCGAGGCAAAGGAGCGATTTCGTTGTAGATCAAAAAGAGGGAACCCTGCATATATATCCCCTCCAAATTGATGTGAAGGGCTTATTTATGACTAAATTGTGCGACCTTTAATCCGCTATCAAATTCGGTGGTGCCCCCATGAGGGGGAAAATGGCTACGGGAGCTATGCTAAATTTAATACTAGATCATTAAAAACCCTTCACTTTTGTATTAAGACTTCAAAATTCGAAACCCAAACTCCGAGAAATGCACTTTTTATAGCTTAAAATATCATTTTTTTTCAAAATTTTCCCCTCACTACGCTCGGTAATTCAAGTTTCACTCGCTACCCCCTTAAAAAATTTTTAGGTGCGCCTATATGATCAAATTACTGATGGAACAAAAAATTTTTGCTCCTCCGTAGTTCAGATGAAAATTTAACACCTCAGAAATCATATTTTTTATGAATAGAAATTGAATTAGGAGTGGGGGTAGGACAGCTAATGCTCAAAATTTTTAAAAATTTCATGTAGTGTCAGAATATAAGTTTTTACACCTTTTGATTCCAAATTTTCACCGTCAAGAAAAGTTCCAAGACCCTACGACATCATCTCTCAGCTGTTCAGCAGCCATTGGCCACCATCGCCGACCGTCGGACAATGGGATCCTCAAATACTGAGTAATGTCCAGAAAATGCTCGTTAATAGTACAGAATGGATATTCGAATGATGAGTTGCGTCCAAAAAACAATCCCACATTATGTCATCTTCGCCTTACTTCAATTTGCCACTGGATGAATAGACTGAATGAACCAGCTTTTGGGCTTCCGAATTAGCAAGCCATCAGAAGCTGTTCATTATACAAAATGTCACTATCTGACGTGTCAAGTAGCCGGATGGAGTCTATCTCATGAAGGCATGGAATGTCGAACAAAATTGTCTCTCAACTATCAAAATGTAAAATTAGCCGATGTTTTCCACTATCTTTGCGGGTAGTGGTTTTTAGCCCAGGCTGATTCCCATAAACATTAGTTTACTGGTAATATATATCTTTCCTGTCCTGAATAAATCATTAGATACCGGAAGGTGGGAGGGGGTGTAAGTTGTACAATCTCAGAGTAAGATTCTAAGATTGTCCTAATATTACCGATAAACTTGCTCCACCCAGCATAACAGCTTGGGATTGGAGTCCGCAAAAAAAAAAAAAAAATTTAGTAAAGAGACTTAAATATACCTTTGGGGGAACTCTCGACTTTTCAGCATGATTGCACCCTCTCACAGTCCCAAAAATGTTGGTTTTTGTTATACTTTATAACTTCTCACCAAATTGAGCTACAAAGTCGAAATTTGGTATGTAGATTCAGTATAAGCCTTAGATATGCCTTTAGAGTGTTTTGACTTTTCATCGCAGCTCCGGGAAATGGAATTGTATAGTCGATTTTCAGTCTGATTTTCTATGTCATATTATCAATGAAAATCAGGCTATTACAGTCTATCGACCAGCGGTGGATTAAGGAGGGGGATATCAACAAAATCCGTTTTAGGGTCCTAAAAGACCATTAAGATGATAAGACGATTTTTAGCTATGCCAGATATTTATTTTTATTTATTTTTTTTATTTTCTTTTTTTCCAAACGTTAAAATCATTTACTCCGCTCGATACCAACCAAAATCGCTCCAATTCGGTCAATCGGCTCAATTTGTCGGCGGACTAGATATATATGAGTGAAGATAAATTTGGGTCAAAATTAAGTTTTGCCCCATTTTGGGTGAGAGGGTGCCGAGGGGTCAAAAACACAAAAATTGCCCCTTTTTAAGCTAATTGATAGAAAATCGAATGTTGTTTAGCATATCCAAAAATCAACCTTTCAAGTCAGTTAGGAGGGGAGATATGAGGGTTTTGCCCCTTTTTGACCCTGAAAAAGGGCTGTTCCTGCCCTCTCTCCCTACCAAATTGAGCTAGAAAGTTGAAATTTGGTATGTACATTTAGTAAGCGCTCTAAATGTACCTTTTGGGGGCTCCAATTTTCGACCCCACTTCATCTCGTCGCAGCCTCAAAAAGGTGGTTTTTTGTTAGTTTTGCCTTATTTTTTGAGTTTGTTCTTCGCATAATTCTCCTCCAAATTGAGCTAGGAAGTTGAAATCAGGTACGTACATTCTGTTGGAGTTCTAGATATGTCTTTTGAAGGTTTCAACTTTTTAGCCTCATTGAACTCTTCCATCGCAAAGCGATGCTTTTTTTTCTTATTACGAGCAGCCTGTGGTTTATTTCTTATACATATATGATTCTGGCACGTAGATTTAGCGGGGTTCTAAATGTGACCTTTGGTGGTCTGAATTATTCCCTTCAAAATCACTTTCTACCCCTACCAGTGATGGTGATGCTTTTCTCAATCCACATACTTGTAATATTTCACGAAAATTAGACTGCAAAAGCTTTTTTTTCATATTTCAAAACTGCATTCAACATTACTAAATCCATTTCAGTGATAAGCAGGTCTAAACCAATAATATATTGAAGATATAGGTTCTAAAGACTTTAAATTTACCTTCCCCTTCCCCACGTCATCGTCATCATTACCATCATCACCCACTTGATTTTCGTAGTTCTGAAAATTTTTCATCAATTGACCAACAAGCATCGTCGTCACGTATAATCTCGATCATCTTGAAAGATGAAAATTTAAAATAAAGTGAACGCTGAAACGGTTCAATTTTTATAAAATGAATACTTTGTTGTCTGTTGACTCAGCCAACTGGCTTAACATTCTGGTCAACTCAACGAAATGTATTTCGATATGTTTCAGGCAATCAGTTTCGATTCAAAGCGAGGCGGTATAAGCTTAGTAACCATCAAAGGCGACACTACTACCAGCTGTTTAATCATCCAAAATGCTCTTCTTTCCGATTCTGGCAAATACTCTTGTAGTCCATCGAACGCAGACGTAGCCAGTATACAAGTTCACGTATTAAACGGTATGTACTCCCTCTCTCTAATCTTATTACCATTTTCGTAATTCGATTCCATAGAATATCACCTTGTCTCCTCTTGTGCTAATATATCTTTTTTTTACTTCGCAGGTGAAAGTCCGGCAGCTATGCAAACTGGTTCAGCAGGATTGTCGAACAGTTCGGTGAATATATTGATATTAATGTCATTATGTTGGCTGTACTCGCATTTCATGATGAATTTAAGATTACGCGCTCGAATATGAACTAAATGTAAAAAAAAAAACTTACTACGTCACGATAAAATTCACACAGACTGATTTTTTTGCGGCCTACAGCCGACTGGTTTTTCGGATTACGAAGAGCTCACCTATCAATTTTTTTCTGTTCTTTTTTTTTTCTTTCTTTCTAGTCAAGATCTCTCCTTATTTCATTTATATGTATAGATTTGTGTATATTTGTCCTTGTACGTTCGCGTTTAACGCGTATCGTTCGTGTATAGTATAAAATAATTTATGATTTATTATTACGAAAATATTTTACCCTGTGATGCGTTATTAATTTAATACCTATTTTGTTATGTACGTTGATCGCTTTTCAGTTATGTACTACTTATTCACCTTAAATTGTTTATTTTGTTTTGGTTTTCTTCATTCCCCCATGTATAAAATACTTATCTACCATTTACTATATAGGCTGATGAAGGCTTTTGTAGGGCTTCTTATCGAGTATATTGTTTTAAACATTTTTTTTTTAATGAAATTTTAAAGAGTCAATTATAAAATAATGCTGTGATTCTTTCAAATTTAATAGCAAGCAAATTTATCAAGTTACCGGTTGTAGTATTGAAGTTGGCGTAAGCTTGGTTCAAAAATTATTATTGTTGTATTTTTTTCAACCGATTTTCTTAACGCACCTAAGCTCTATATTTTAATATCGTACCATCTTTAAAAAAAAAAAGAAAAAAAATAGTGATTTATGATCAGAAATTACACGATTCTAGATGTTTTGAAATTTTTATAATTTTTAAAATATTTTTGAATTGTTCCTCTCTAATTGAACCTCTATTATTACAAATTCATAATTTGGCCATCTACTTATCAAAGTTCGAGTGCAAGTATCATTATCCTATCATATTAAGGTGCATAATTTTGGAGCAGTATTTTTTCTGTTAATGTTACATCTTTTTAAAGTCTTTCTTTAGCTTTACGTCATGATCTCTTGGTTATTAAATATGCCATTAGTTTTCTCATCGAAGTTGTTAATAATATTTTAGCATCCCATTTACCATTAACTTCATTCAAAAAGTAGAACTTTTTACTGTAAAAGGGGGGCGGGGGTTGAAAAACTGATCCCTTGTAATAATTATAATTTCAACGCATAGTTAGTTGGATTCAGGCTCGATTCGAGAGTATTGATTTTTATTTTTAATTAGTTACCGTTCGTTAAAAATGCATTTCGCTTCATCAGTGTCGCCTGCATACACTAATACCAATCATTTTTTTGAAATTGTAAAAACACACTGTATATTTACCTGTATCTATACTACTACGTATTTCATTTAAAATATTATTTTTTTTTACACCGATGTTTTTTTGTAATTTTTGTAAAATATTTAAAAACCAATCGAATAAATTATCATTGATCATACCTACATTAAATATTCGCGGAATTTTTTATCCAGTCAGATGGAATTCCTGTAACAATCATGCGACGACACAATATTTATGTAAAATATTTGTATGATAAATATTCGTTAACCGTGTACAATATGAAACCCGATATTTACGACGAAAAATCGATAATTTAGTAAAATTTGATTCATTTTTGTAATTTGTTTTTTTTTTTCATATTTTGTGTACAATACATTTTACCTTTTATGTATAGAAAAAAAAAAAAAATGGAAACGTTATAATATCTATTATATTAAGAAAATTTTTACAAAATTGTACTACACAATAAGGCTTTGAAAGAAAATAATGTTTTTTTGTGTTGAAATTTTAATACTATTTTCGATTTTAAAACAAATGAAATATAATAAATTAATGGTAAATATTATAGCTCATTTGAGTGTTTTATCAAGGATGATAGAAAAAGATGTTGAAGATTTAAATATACCAGAAAATGATTTAGAATCTGACGTTGATATTATTTATGTACCAAATTGTGTTTAAAATTTTTAAATGAAATTTTAGTCTGAATCATCTTCAATTAAATCCACTTGTATTTCCTCATCTGGTTCTGCTTCTGAATCAGGGTCAGAAATAAATTCATCAGGATTATAATCAGACCTAGGTCTGTATAAATTATTGAAATAATTTTCTGGGTCTGAATCGTTTTCATAATCAGGATCCGGGGGTTCATGAAATTCAAAACCATATAAATCTTCAAGATTCCTGATTGCTCTCATAAATTTATTATATTCTTCGG
>FIZR01022524.1:0-13907 GCA_900060175.1 Ferrisia virgata
ATATATATATATATATATATATATATATATATATATATATATATATATATTTTATTTTCGCTCAATTCTTCCACCACTATTTCGTATATTTTTAAATTTGTAGGTACAAATGTAACTATTTCTTCATGTTTTTATTTTTAGAAAAACGTGAAGAAAAAAAATAGAATGAAAAAAACTTTTCAAGGAAAGCAAATAAAACGTATAGGATAGAAAATAATACGCGAGAAATTGAATTTCTACCCCCACCCTTTTTCGTTTCCACCACCTTTCACCGGTACGAATTTACAGTACCAACGTGTAGGTGCCTCGTGACTACCTATGTATACTTTCATTCGCGTAAATGAGAAAAATAACCGAATTTGCAAATATAAATAATGAGAGAAGAAAGGAAAAAAATACTTACTTAAATTATACGTATAAGCGTGTAAAAAAAAAAAAAAAAAACTAAAAAAAACTTAAACGAAATAAAAGTTTTCTTATCCTTTTCTACGCGTAATATAATCACCAACGATAACGCGAGACGACGAAACGCTGAGGTTAGGGGTGAAGAGGAAGCTTATGCATTTAAAAATGAAGAAAAAGTATGGCGAAGAGAAATCAACGTTGTAAATCGAACCGCCCATAACTATTCTGTTTTTTTTTTTTTTTTTTTTTTTTTTTTTTTTTTTTAAAAATGAAGAAAAAGTATGGCGAAGAGAAATCAACGTTGTAAATGAACCGCCCCTAACCAATTTGTTTTTTTTTTTTTTTTTTTTTTTTTTTTTTTTTTTCGTTATTCAAATTTACTAGTAATTTTTTTTTTTCGATTACTTATACCGAACGATGAAGTACGGTAGTTAATTTTTTATGCATTTGGTCAGCGTAGTGGTGGTGATGAGGGGACAGATGAGTACATAAAAAGCGATGTACTTATATGGTCTGCTTAATGTTGACAGAACAGTGGTATGTCTACGAAAGGGTACTGACCCTTTTTGTGGTTTGTGTCCACTACCTAGGTATCTTACCTACCTATGAACAAACAACCTGCTGGCAAGTGAACTGTTAAACTAATTCAAATATGTGTACTATAGCTCAATTTATAGATATTAGATGTGGGGGAAGGAGGAGGTGAGGTACACGTAGGTATAGGTGCATATCTATCTATATTGGAAAGATAAACAATCTTATTTTTATTATTGAAAGTTTCCTTTTTCAATGTTATAGGAAAATCGATTGCACGAGTATAGAATGGTCAAGATATTGAGTAGAGGGCCAAATTCTATGAATATTCGGATTGTGCTCTTTTTTTTTCGTTTTATTCCTCTTATTTTCAGATCGTAGATTGTGCCTTAAAATTTCCATTTTATTTTATTCGATTAACAAATATCTTATTATTGTTTGAACTTAATCGCGATGTAAAAAAAAATATCCGCATTTTCGTGAAATATTGAAGATAACAGAATTGTTTCATTCATGGAATAGAGAAAAAGAACACTCTGTGATGATTATTACTTAATCGATGGTACGGATGGAGGAGGCGAAATCCTCAAAATACACATTTAAGGTCCCTGCTGAATGTATGCACCAAATTTCAACTTTTGAGCTCAGGTTTGGAGGGAAGGTAGAAGAGGAACAGACCATTTGCATGGTCAAAAAGAGGGAGAACCCTCATAAATAGCGAAAAGTAACAAAAACCATTCGCTATCCCGCGCACCCCAAACACTTAATTTTTAGGGGGCTGCCAAGAAGTGCAGTAGGGCTGAAATGTTGAAACCGGCAAAAGGTAAGCTTAAGACTCGTACATTAAATATACCTTCTCAATTGCAGCAACTCAATTTCAAGGGACGATACTGTTAATGAAAAACCAGACTCGTACAGTTTATCGCTGTATGGTGAATGAGGGGGGGGGGAAGTTACTATCAACAAAATCCGATTTGAGATCCGAGAAAACCAATGAGCCCATTTTCGGCCATGTCAAATATTATCTTTGAAAGCTGTCCTATTGCACATTTTGGAAAAACCGTCAACAATTGGCCATCAACAGTTGACCATCATCATTAGATGACATTAGTGGACCATCAACAGTGTGATGTAATCATCAGACTGACACCACTGAACAGATTTTTGTGGCGTGGTATGGCATCAGTGGACTTATTTTTTGAAGGATTGATTTTATGTTGAAATGTTGAGAAAAATTAGAGATGTTATTAGTGGACCGTGAACAGTGTGATGTCATCAGTGGACATATTTTTATGACCTAGAAAGACATCAGTGGACTTATTTTATGAAAGATTGATGTTATGATTTTAAGTTGAAATGTTAAGGAAAATTAGAGATGTTATTGATGGAATGCCATCAGTGTGACGTCATCGTTGAACTGACATCGGTGGACAGATTTTTATAGCCTGGAATGACATTCGTGGACTTATTTTATGAAGGATTGATTTTATGTTCAAATGTGGGGGAAATTAAAAAGTGTGACATTAGCGGACTTATTTTTAAAAATTTAAGTTGAAATGTTTGGGGAACATTAGAGATATTATTAGTGGACCGTTAACAGTGTGACGTCATCATTGGACTTATTCTATGTAGGATTGATTTTATGATTTTTAGTTGAAATGTTGAGGACAACTAGAGATGTTATTAGTGGACCGTGAACTGTGTGATATCATCAGTGGACAAATTTTTATGACCTGGAAAAACATCAATGGACTTATTTAATGAAGGATTGATTTTATGATTTTAAGTTAAATGTCGAGGGAAATTAGAGATGTTTGAAGTTGACTTGTCAAAATATCGATGTTGAGCCGTCAACAGTTGAGCTTGACCGTGAATTGATTTCAAGATTTCGAATCGAAATGTCGAGAAAAATTAGATGACGTTGAATCCGGTTGACTTCGTAGCTTCAAGTTGAAATATCAAGGAAAATTGGGCCTTGACCTGAATCGATTTTAGAATTTTGTGTCGTCATTCATTGACCAACCAACAGTTGACCTTGATTCTAGATTGATTTTAAGATTTCAAGTTGAAATGTCGAGGAAAATGAAAGATGTTTAAAGTTAAGCCAATCGACAGGCAACCCGGAGTTGTATAATATGTCCAAAAATCAACTTCCTGGATGAATTAGGAGAGGTATAAGGGGTTTCCCCCTTTTTGACTTTGAAAAGGACTATTCCTCCCCTATCACGCCTCCAAATTGACCTAGGAGACTGGAATTTGGTATTTAGACTTGGTAGAGCTTAAAAATATGCCTCTTGGGGCTTATATTTTTTACCTCCATTGCAGCCCCCTTCCACATAACCTTACCACTGATTAGGAAAAACGTATCATTTTTTTTTTCAATTCACGAGACGCTAAGTTTGAATATGGGCTTATTTTCTCCGCATTTGTCTTCTCAGCGCGGTCAAAATTTTTGAAAATTGGAAACAGTGAATTAATTTCATAGATTGATAAGCTAATTGGAGGTCGCTGAAATTGAATACTCAGTTTTTTTTTCGGCACGTTCGCTTAATTCCTCCCATGCCACCACCAAAATCGTACTCGAACGTGCTTTACTCTTATCTCTAAATTGTTAGAATGTCACTTCACTTATTTAATTTTTTGAAATTTTTTGAATTTATAGGAAACTTGACAGCCCCAGTGGCAACTGTGGCCTCTGAGAATGTCGACATTCCATCTTGAAAATCATTTGGTTGAAACAAACGTATAAAGATTGTTTGAGAGTAATTTTTTCAAATTTTCAAATTGTGGCTTTGAACTCTTTTGTTTATGAATTTCGAATCTCTTTTCTATACCATATGAAACTGTGCAAGCCTGTTCATCTGAGGTGTAGCCCATCTCAAAATGTAAGTGTCCAAAGGTTTAAGCTGCCTGTTGAAAAATCTTGGTTGCTTGAAAATTGTAAAGATCACCTTTCAGTCCCCCTCGCTCATTTTAGTATTACGGCATTTGCTTCACTTGACTATCGATAGGGACTCTCGCAAAAAAACATTGAGTAAAATTGAAGTACACGGGTTCAGATTTGAATATTTTTGACGAAAAATGATTCGATGTAAAGTTAAATGAGCTGAAAGAAGATTGTTTCTGGTTGAAAAAGATTCTTTTTAACTCCAACAATGGAGTCTTGATTCAAGAAGGTTAAGGCAAAGTGACACGACGTGACGTCGAAAAAAAAAGAATAGGTAACCACAATCGAGTTATAGGTCATTCGAGTAATTCCCTTGTTGTTTGTTCGAACGAGATTTAAATGCGTAAGTAAAAAAGATAAACCAAGTCACTACTAATACTCGTCCCCGATCGAGTCTACCCTACTAGACGTTTGAACTTGTTGGAATTTTTTTCTCAAGGCTGCTCGATCTTCAGCTGGCATTTTCGTTGTAAAATTTCGAGCAAATTTGTTATTCGGTTCAATTGGGACCAGAATGCGCAGCGTACATTATGGCTCTACGGTATTTTAACGTTAAATAGCAGCATATTTTTGATGAATAATGAATTATTCGGTTTTGATGATGGGTTAGTTTTGTGGTATCGTCGACGACGAGAAAGGCGACGCGACGTCCACCTCCGCCACGACAACGATGCGACGACGAAATAATTAATTTACTTTTAATAGAGGCCCAGGCTCAAAACCGAGAATCGAAACTATAACTGAGGGAAATACTAGACGGACATTGCGAAGGTTGTTTGGTCGTTTTGAAGTTGGCGAATACGTTAACGTACGCGGCTCGCGGTTGGTATTTTTCACACCGCATCGCCTGGCGCACAATCCCCCCGCCCCACTCCGGTACCGTACGCGTACGTGCGTACGATTTACAGGTGTAAAATTTTAAACGAAACTGTAAGGCAGTTTCGTAATTGCGTGGGTGTTGAATTTTTTAAAAGGTATTTGACACGAGTATATAAAATAAAGGTGTTTAGGGAGAAAAGCGACGATAGTGCGGAAGTGAAGAGGGGATGGTGCGATGGTGAAGGGAGGAGGTGTGATTTTATAACGCTTAACTGTATAGGTCTTGAGTACATATATAGTTACTCGTCGGTACTTGGTTTTTTATTTATGATATTTTCTAAAGGAACTCGACGCAAGATACCAAGACATCGTATCGACGCGACGACTACGACTACAACTTTTACAGTGAATGTGTCTTTTTTTTTTTGGTCTTTTTTTCAGCCTTCTTTCTGTTTTTTGTTTCTGTTTTGCTCTCTTTCTCTCTCTCTCACTCTCTCTCTCCCTCTAGCTTTATTTTTTAATATACTCGGGTACCTGCCTATCTGTTGGCAGCGGGAAGAATACAGACGGTTCATTCAATATCGTAGTATTCGCGTTGAAACGAAATAGTCGTGAGAAATGATTCGAATTACTCGTGTTCTGTTTTTTTTTTTTTTTTTTACTTTTTTTTTCTTCTTCTTCTTCAAAAGAACTCTACGTCTATCTCGTTTACAACTCCGCGTCTGGTGTCGTATTTCTTCTTAGTTTTTCTATTTTTATTTCGATACTTTTTTCCCAACTTTTTTCCCCTCTTTAAAGACGTCGATTATCGACGAGATGTGAAGTAAGCGTCGTGTCGTCGAGAAACGTAGTCGACGATTTATCACCTGCGAGTAAATGCTTTCTTTTTCCTGTGCTGCTGTTTTCATTGAGGAAAGAAAAGCCCGTCGAAGATAGTGCTTTGTTTTGTTTTTTTTTTTTCAAGGTGTTTTACGATATTGTCTGTGGGTTATTGTGAAATGGTATCAAGTAATTATGGATTGAAAATGGAGTTGAGTGAAAGTAGAGGGGATATTTGATTGATAACTTTGATATTTAACATGTATGTGTTTGAAAGACGTAAAATATTTGATCATATGTACACCGGGTGGAGCGAAATTTGATCTTCTGAAAATGTAATTCTTTCAAGAACGAAAAATTAGGATGAGTTGTGACAAAAAATATTAAATCTATAGAAAACGAAACAATTCATATTATGAGAATTCATATTTTCAAAAATCATTGAAAACATTGACAGAAATTCATAAGAAGTGCAGAAAACGGATCAAAAATGGTAAAAAATGAATGAAAATTGACCTCAAATATTAAAAATAAATTCGTTAAAAAATAATTGAAAATTGGATAAAAATTTTCCAAAAAGGAGTTGAAAATGCACGAATGAAGAAATTTGTCCAAAAGTCGTTTGGCAAAATAGGGTAAAAGTGTAGAAAATTTATCAAAAATCATGACAAAATGTTGATAATTATGTGAAAATGAATCTAAAATATAAAAAATATTTTTAAAAATCGTTGAGAATTGGATAAAAATAAGATAAAAATGTTTAAAAGTGCAGAAAATTATCAAAAATCTTGAAAAAATGTTGATAATTATGTGAAAAATAATCTGAAATATGAAAAAAATTGTTAAAAATTCATTGAAAATTAGCTGTAAATTTGACAAAAATTGTTTAAAAAATGTAAAAAATTGATCAAAACTTACAAAAAAATATTGATAATTAATACGAAATTAGAAAAAATTGTTAAAAATTATTTAAAATGGGTTAAAAATTTGACAAAAATATGTTGAAAATGCGGAAAATTACTTAATAGTCCCGATAAACTGTTAAAAATATGTGAAAACTGACCGAAAATAGTTGAAATTTGATAAAAATTAAGTATAAATTTGACAAAAATGTGTAAAAAGTGCAAAAGTTTGATCCAAGATTAGGAAACACTCTGCTTTTTTAACCTGTTTTTTCAAATTATTATCTCAAATTCAGTGATTTTCGTCTATTTTTTTCAAGTTTAGGTCAATTTTTATCCAATTTTCGGTAATTTTAATTTTTTTTTCATTTTTCAGTTCAATTTGCAGTCATTTTTCAAATTTTTCTTGTAACTTTTGAGCAATTTTCGGGATTTTTGACATATTTTAGTCAATTTTTTGCCTAATTTTTAATCATTTTAACAATTTTTTCATGATTTTTGATCAATTTTTCATACTTTGTGACCATGTTTGTTGAATTTTTCACGATTTTTTTACCAATTTTTCATGATTTTAACAATTTTTTCATTTTTATAGATCAATTTTTACTGTTTTTTCAACATTTTTCATGATTTTTGATTAATTTTCTTCAATTTTTAACCCACTTTTGCCAAATTTTCATTTCTATTTTTGATAAATTTTCTTCATTTTTTACACATCTTTATGGAATTACACAATTTTCAATGATATTCATTGATTTTTCCATGTTATAGGTTAATTTTCATGTATTTTTTAACATTTTTTGGTCAACTTTTTGCATTTTTAGCTCTTTTTTTGGCCATTTTAACTCCTTTTTGGCAATTTTTTACCTGATTTTCAATGATTTTTTTAATGATTTTTTTTCTATTAACTTTATGCATTCTTTTATGAATTTTTTACAGTTTTTTGGATGATATTCAATCACGCAAATTTTTGAAATTTGAGTATTTTTATTACTTATGGGGATAATTTAAGCTGCTGAATACCAATCTGTTGTTAGTTTGTTTGTACAATGTTGTCGTTCATAAAAAAAAAAGTAATGTTTCCAATTTTTAGCCTTGTGCTTTACTTGACTCATTTGAAGTTTCAAAACGGGCGAGTGAGGTGTATAGAAAGATCCACCGTATATGATTACGAGAAAAGAATGGCATTTTCCAAATTACAAGTTTCAATCCTTCAAAACATACAGTCGGCAAAACTATGTCCACTTTATGCAATCTTATTGAAAAATTCACTAAATTCTGAGTATTTTCTCCGAATTAGGTTAATATTTCAGCAAAAAGATATTTTCAATAAAATTTATACTTCTGTGAAATTTTTTTTTGAAAAAAGCAAAAAAATTGTAACCTAAAGTATTTCTCCGAAAATTCTAAAAAACTTGCTAAAAATACACCCATGCCAAGTAGTGTTTGGAGTGAGGGAGGGGGGGTTACCTTTTCACTTCAAGAAAAATTTTCTTATGGGATACTTATCACAGCTTTTTCAAAAGTTAATGGCAAAACTTTGAAATTTTTTTGCAAAATTTTAATGTTTTTTCTTACAATATTCAGGATATTTCACAAAGTAATCAAACTTTACTTTCAATTCGTTTACTGGAAGTACGACACCATATGCGATAAATCTCTATAATTTTTGAATAAAAAATTGAAAAATTTTGAAAAAAATCTCAGTTTTTTAAAGAAAACAATTTCATATTTGTGTATCTTTACCCGTGAAATGATTAGGATAGGCAAAATATTATGCACGCGTTCAACTTGAGTTGTTGTACTGGTGGTATAAAGGAAGTAGCATTGAAGCAAAACACTCTGTATAGTCCGGAGCTCGAAAACTTACTGAACTTATGAGTACTTGGCTTTATTTTTTCAATACGTGCATCAAAAGTACCATCGCAAGTGTAGAAGGTCAATTACATCTACACACTTGCATACAGATACCGGATATATATGCACGTATCATGTAAGCCATCATATAACCTCTACGACGACGATTGCCAGAAAAGTCACCCTCTCGGGACTCTTTCATGTACGTACAATTACTTCGATCACAAAAAACTAAATACAGAAATTTGATTAATAATTCAAAGTGAACTTTATTACATCGTCGTCGAAACAAGGCAGTCGCACCAGACCCATCATGCATCTACCCATTAAGTACCTACGTACCTAGCTACCTACCTAAACATTCGATATACATTCGTTTGTTCGATTTAACCTAGTTTCTTTTTTTATACAATAAGTTTTAATCAAATTTTCCCTCTCGCATCTTTTCATAATCGTCGAATCGTACCGATAATATTTTTTATCCTTTCGTCATGCGTTAAGGAAAAAGAAAAATTAACGTACAGTACGAAAGATGGCTAATATCACAGTCTAACCGATTATTATTCCCGACGAATGCATTGCTGGTACTTTTATGACCTGAGACTTGAACGAATGAGAATATAAGATACTACCTATCGCATAGTATACGTATTATCAAATTATCCTACGAATAGCGTTCCTTTTTCACGTTATATTTGAACACGATTAAGATAAATTTTCAAAATGGAAATTCTGCAGGCGGCAAATCCATCGATAATTCAATAACTATGTGTATTATTACTTGCTTTTTAGCCTGATTTTCTGTGTCATATTATCAATGAAAACCAGACTATTACAGTCTATCGACCAACGGCGCATGAGGAGGAGGGGATATCAACAAAATCCGTTTTGGGGCCCTGGAAGACCATTAAGACAATTTTCAGCCATGTCAGATATTTATTTTTATTTTTAATTTAATAAAATTTTATTCCCCCTAACGTTAAAATTATTTACTCCGCTCGATACTGACCAAAATTACTCCAATTTGGTCAATCCGCTCAGTTTGGCGGCGGATTAGATATATATGAGTGAGGATAAATTTGGGTCAAAATTCAGTTATACCCCATTTGGGGGAGAGAGGGGGTGCTCAGGGGTCAAAAATACAAAAATTGCGCCTTTTCCAGCTAATTGATAGAGAATCAAATGTTGTATACTATATCCAAAAATTAACCTCCCAAGTAAATTAGGAGGGGAGATATGGAGGTTTTCTCTCTTTTTGACCCTAAAAAACGGACTGTTCCTCGCATAACTCCTCTCTGAATTGAGATGGAAGTTGAAATTAGGTATGTACATTTTGTAGGGGCCTTAGACGTACCTTTTGGGAGACTGGATTTTCGGCTCTACTTCACCCTCTTTCAGCCTCAAAAGTTGGTTTTTGGTCGTTTTTTCTTATTTTTTGAGTTTGTTCTTCGCATAATTCACCTCCAAATTGAGCTAGAAGTTGAAATTAGGTATGTCTTTTTGGGCCCCAGATGTGCCTTTTGGGGGTTCCTACTTTTCGGCTCCATTACACTCCTTTACAGCTGCAAATATGTGGTTTTTTGCTCGTTAGGATATCCACCGAATTTTGCAAAAAAATAATCGAGATTTTACACGCTGATCTTCATATGTACCATTTTTGTGAACTGTTCTCCAGCACTGGATAAGTCCAAATTTCCCTGAAGGCTACGAAACGTCTCGAAACCGCTTTCGATCGATTTGGGAGGTCGAAAGTAGGCTATTTACCAAATTTCAGCTTTTTTCAATGATCAGATCAAATTTTTATGATTTATAAGACGATAAGATAATTTTGAAATTTGAAAAATTCGAAAAAATTCAAGAAATGCACTTTAGGACTTGAAATTTTGGAAATGGAGCTCTTTTGATATGATTTTTCAATTTATTCATGAATTGACTCGAAATTTTGCTTTAAGTTGGGATACTTCCTTTATTAATTATGAAAAACTAGTTTCTTTTTGGTTTTGATTTTTTTTTTGAGCATGTTGCACTCAATTTCTGAACCCCAAAAAATGTATGCGATGGATTGCCATCTAACAAAAATTATAAAAAAATTTCCAACCATACCCCCCTCCCCCCAAAAAAATTTATATTTTGAAAATTTCAACATGAACAAAATTGAAAAAATGCGAAACGAAAATTTTCATAGTACTCAGCAATATGCATAATCTGTGAAACTTTTATAAGTTTTTACCCCCCACCTTGCAGAGAAATCGCGTGTTGAAATTTCGAAATTTTGGGTGGACAATATCTCCGGAAAGGGTGGGTATACAGGGTGAAAAACTTTTGTGGGATGTTTTTAGATCATAAATAACATTTTTGTTCGAGTTTGATCGATTTTGGGTCGTGGGCCGTTTCTGACCGTTATTAGGAAAGACTCTTTTATTTTTCAATTTGCTCTTCCCAAACCGGTTCTTGCAGTACTCAGAAGTAGCTACTTAATTGACTCAAAACTTCGAAATTCGGAAATATATCACTTGTACCCAGAGCGTAGTATACGTTACACTTTGGCACAATTCGTACGTATCTAGTAAGTATTTTTGAATAAAAAGTTGGTAATTTTTGAAAATGACGTCAAATTTTCAAGAAAAAAATTTCGTATTCGTGTATCTTTGCTCGTGCAATCATTACGATGGGCAAAATATTGTACATGCGTCTAACTTGAGTTGTTGTACTTATGGTATGAAGGGGTTCATATTTTACTGCGAGAGAAGAGTGCTCAAGAATACCATCGTGACGTTGCATAAACGATTAAATTGATTTTCGAACCTTGTTTCAGTAAAATTACGTACTAATGGTGGATGTCGCGAGTGTGTAATTTGGAGTGAATTTTTTACAATGTCCAAATAACAAGGTTTAAATAAGTGGTCGATTGGCGTTATTATATGTACAAATATTTTCGTTTGGCCTGTCCCCCTTATTTTAATGATATTTCTGTACGTGAAAAGGTAAACTTTTTACTGTCTGAATTATTTAACGCGTTATGATCATCGGATTTGTGTGAAAATGATTTGATAGAGAGAAGATTTAATAGCAGATCGATCTACTCGTATTTCCAACCTGTTCTCTTTTATCCTCAACTTCGTATCTAATATTCGTATAATTATGTATGTGCCCTAGTCTTACCTGTATTTAAGAATTGAATAAACGATGAAGGTACAACTACATACATGCGCGTACATATACAGTTCGCAGACGAGTATGACAACTGTGACGTCGACGTCGACTCGAAATTGTTATACGAGCGTGTTGTAAGTTTGAGAAATCTGAACTTTGAACTTTTTTCCAAGTAATAGCGTGAATTATTAAGTACACAAAGTAGATACGACGAACAAGGAGTACTTATTTGTCGTTTGTCATGGTTTATGTAGACTGTACCAATCCGAGTATAGAATTCAACCACCTATCCACCCCTTCACCCACCTACTCACTCGAGGGGACTAAGCGACTTTAGAATACGTTATTGTGTATGTATGCAATATTTTATAGAACATTTTGGCGTTATACGAGATATAGGTAGCTGGCTTGGTAGAGTTTTAAATTACAATTCTGTATGTTCTAGCTCTGCATAGGTGGAGATACCTTTGTTCGCTGTAAGTTTGAATTCGTGTTTCTGTGTGTTGCGCCTGAATTCTTAAAAGTGAGTTTCTCTATAGGTGAAGTGTGTGTGTGTGTGTGTGATATTTTTACTTCACGTTCCTATGTATTATATTAAACTCGTAAACAAGAATGCTCGACTCCAAGCGTAATAGGCATCTTGTTATGCGTATCTACATAAACATATGTAAGTTTAAGTAATGTACATTTGCACAATGGTGCCCCTGTCTCTACCTAGGCAAAACAATGCTACGATGAAATAAAGAGAAAATGAAAGATTTAATAACGTCGTCTTGTTTTTTCCCACTGTAGGTAATAAGCAAAGTATACTTACAAAATAGTAGAAATGGTGTTTTTTTTTTTTTGGTATTGGGGCAATAGTACATAGGTAGGTAGGTAGTAGCTATAGCTAGGTATTGGATAAGTACATCGATATGCGAAAATTTCTTTTCTCTGCCTCCGGAAATGAAACAACACGACGACGAGAAAAATGTGGAAAAGTATCACGCTGTGTGCTCGAGGTATTTTTAGCCTGATTTTCTATGTCATATTGCTCATGAAAACTAGGCTATTACAGTCTATCGCCCAGCGGAGGATGAGAAGGGGAAATATCAACAATATCTGTTTTGGAGTCTTGGAAGACCATTAAGACGATTTTTAGTAATGTCAAATATTTATTTTTTTTCTCCCGAACATTAAAATGACGTACTCCGCTCCTTACCGACCAAAATCGCTAAGAATTCGGTCCATCGGCTCAGTTTGGCGGCGGATTAGATATATGTGAGTGGGGATGAATTTGGGCCAAAATTCAGTTATGCTCCGATTTGGGGGAGGGGGTGCTGAGGGATCAAAAACGTTAAAATTGCCTCTTTTTAAGCCACTTTGATGGAAATTCAAAAGTTGCATAATATATCCAAAAATCAATCTCCTAAGTGAACTAGGAGGGGAGATTTGGGGGTTTTCCCTTTTTTGACCCTGAAAATGGGCTGTTCTTCCCCTATCACGCCATCAAATTGAGCTGTGAAAGTTGAAATTTAGTATGTACATTTACTTGGGGCCGTAGATGTGCCTTTTGGTAGTTCTGACTTTTTAGCTCCATTGCACTCTCTCACAGCCCCAAAAAAGTGGTTTTTTGATCGGTTTTTCTCATTTCTTGGGTTTTAACTCCCCTCCAAATTGAGCTAAAAACTTGAAATTGGGTATGTACATTTAGTAGGGGTCCTAGATGTGCCTTTTTGGGTCAGCCTCATTGCATCTCTTCATAGCCCTAATTATGTGGGTTTTTGATTGATTTTTCCAATTTTTGGGGTTTGTTCCTCGCATAACTCCTCTCCAAATCGGGCTAGGAAGTTGAAATTGGGTATGTTACGTCTGTGGTAGGGGCTCTTCATGTGCTTTTTGGTGGTTTCGACTTTTTAGCTCCATTGAACCCTTTCTACCCGCGATGCTTTTTTCAATTCTTATTAATGTAATATGTCACGAAAATCAGGCTGAAAAAGCATCGCGAGGCGACGCTTTTTTTTTCTTCGTGTACGGAATGACGTAAAAGGCATATGGCGTCAGTTTAATTTCGAGGGGAACCTATACTTATGGCAGAATGTATAAGTAGCTGAAGTTTGCTTTAATGAGTTTTAATGTAAGTAAGTGTGTGAGATTTAGGAAATTTAATTTGATTTCTTTCTGGTATTCTTTCTTCAATCTCAAGCAAGCTGCAGATCTATTTGAGACCTTAATTTAATTTCTCTCTGGTATTTTTTTTTCAATCTCAAGCCAGCTGCAGATCTATTTGAGACTCGAAAGCAAACACACGATGCGCACTTGTGACGATGAAAACAGTATTGCCCCCTACTTGATATTTGAAGGTGGTGCGTTTTTCAGTCAATAGCACAATTGTCATTTTGGTGTGAAAAATACATATGATTGTACGTTTCTTACTTCGTTAGTACTTTTTTTCGTTAGACTTTTTTTTTTTTTTTTTTTTTTTTTTTTTT
>FIZR01022534.1:0-33155 GCA_900060175.1 Ferrisia virgata
TTTTGGCATATTTTTTACCTCAACTAGCATCACAAAATTTCCAGAGTTGGCAACATTGGGAATATCCTTTTAAAAGGAGATAGAAGGGGGTGAAAAATTACAAAAATTATCCATTTTTGAACCAATCTATAACTTTTTTTTAACCTAAAAACAGATTCTTCTCGCACATACATCAACAACACCCCCTCCCTCTTACTTTCAACTAAAGTAGTTCAAATTTAATAAATTAGATGCTAGGTTGTGAATATGCTGGTTGAAAATTCCCTTAAACTTTTTTACAATCTAAACAAGGTGAACTTTTGGCTGAATTACACCTATTTTAAGAGATGCTTCTTTACCTATAGTTTGTGCATCCTCCGAATAGAGCGAGAGGGATACCGTTTTGAGAATCTGAGAATCATTTTTTGTGTCGGAGGGGTGAAGGGGTAAACAGTTTCAAGTGGGGTGTCGAAGAATAGATAATTTTGGTCTTTTCATTTCGAATCCAGTACCTATATGACTCTAAACCCCGTAGAGACTGGGAGGTGCGGGAAGAACATTTTTGAGTGGAGTATTCAGATATAGGTAATTTGGTCCTTTAAATTCAAATCCAGGGTTTATACAACTCTAAATCCTATAATGAATCAACGATGGGAAGAGATGACAAAACCCAAAATGGACAACATTTTCTAGTGAGGTATTCAGAATTTCAGATACAAGAAATATGTGCTTTTCAATCGGAAACCAGTACAGCCCATAGAAAGCCTATGAGCGGGGAGGTAAAATCCAAAATTTACAAAATTTTTGAGTGAGCTACCCAGACATAAGTAAATTTTTCTTTTTCATTCTGAATTCAGTACTATGTGACTTTAAACCCCATAGAGACAACCTTGAGGGGAGGGCGGGGGCAAAATCCAAAACTCACAATATTTTCGAGTGATGTAATCAGAATTCCAGATTCAGGTAATTTGTCATTTTTAATTCAAATCCAGTACTTACAAGACTTGAAAACCCATTGGGACCCCAAGGGCGAGGTAATAAAATCCAAAGTTTACAATACTTTCGAGTGAGGCACCCGTGATGTAGGTAATTTGGCCTATTCATTCTAAATGCAGCACTTACATGACTCTAAATCCCGTAGATTACATCGGGAGTGGGGGAGGGGGGCAAAATCCAAAATTGACAACATTTCCGAAAGGGAGAGTCGAAATACATTTAATTTGACTCGATGGTTTTGAATTCTTGGCTCACTGGGTGCTAAACGCCACAAGGATTACAGAGGAAGAGAGACTAAGTTCAAATTTGACATTTTCGGGGGGGGGGGGTATTTGTAAACATAGGTAATTTGACTTTCTTAAATTCTCATTTCAAATCTAATATTGATATGACCTAAAACACCGAGCACAGTGCAAGGGAGGGAGTCAAATTTCATGCCTCCTCCTTCCTAGAGCAATTTTTTCAACATGAAAATTTACTTCCATACGGGAAAAAATTGAAATTTAGTTTTTAATACTGGGAAATGCGCCAAAATATCAACTTTCCAACCCTTAACCATCAAAATTTTCCATAGCAACTGATTTGATTTGATGGATCTTATAACTGGTACTGTTGAGGTCTAAAATTTGTTGTTCTAGTTGAATGACGGTTTTTAGCTTTTAGATACAAATTGGGCCTCAAATGGAGTGTTCAAATTTCAAAATTTTGCATACCTACCACATGGATACTGAATTCGATACATAAGTTTTTTAAATGTGCTGCTTTGAACCCGTTAAACTATTAAAGTCTGAGACAATTTTGGAATTAGGGGAATTTTGCATTTTTAACCTCCTCTTCGGAAGCCCAGTTTGGGTCCATTGCTCAAATGAATGTCAACATCGAATTTTACGGGCACAAAACCCTCTATAATAAGCTCACTCACTTTTTGGCTCGCTGGATTTTATATGTACCTGACTCGCCTAGGCGTAAATTATTCATTTCACAAGGAATTTCCAATGTCACTTTTTTTTTCATCTCACTTCATCTCGGTCCCATGACCACCTAGGAAAAAGTTTTGGAAACGAAAATATCCGTCTTTTAACGTTTTACAAGTTTCGTCTGGACCAAATTTTCGAGTTGTTTAGCATAACAGACTTAACCCTTGAGAAAGTTGCAACTTTTGGAATAGTGGCTCCAGCGCTCCACTTTGAGAACAAGAGACGGTCTTATATTTTTATCATTTTACATAACAGTGGGAAGTACTACGAAAGAAAAATACTCTAAGTGAGCGAAGCAGATTTTTGGGAATTATTTGTGTCAAGTGAAGGTTTTCAAAAATTATCTTGTTTTTCTTAACACCCTAGCTCCTCCCCACGAATTGTTTAGGGAAAAAGTCAGAAAAGTAAAATTATTCGTCTTTTGATGCTCTAGAAATTTTGTTTCAGCATGTCTTCGTTAAGTGTGTTATTTAGAAAGTAATTTTCTTTGCACTCCCTCGCCTCCCTCCCAAATGGGGCCCAAATATGCATAGATGTTAAGGAAATTTGGAAATATCGAAATCTGTGAATTTTGATCTCCGAGTTTTATATTCACGTGCATGAGCACAAAAAAAAATGGGAACAAAAAGCTGCAAATTAAACATCAAATAAGCGTACGAACGTTGATTTGAGGATGCATAATTGTTTTCTTCCTCCATTTCGATTTTTATTTTTAAACCACTGCATTGTATCTACGTATTCGCATCTGTATTTATACACCTATACCTTTCGCCTTTCTGGCGCTTTTTTTGCAACATGATTTTGAATAGAAAGCTCATACATGCGAACATACTGCACATACAATACATGTACCTCTACCTGGTACCTCACCAACACACACACATACGACACGACAATTTAGCTCTCTTTTGTTTATCGTACTACGTGTATATTATTCGTTTCATGTTTAAAACAGCAACGTCATTATGAAGTGAACCTTTGCTTCGCATTGCTGATTGTAAATATTTACCAACCGAAAAGTGAACGAACCTGGTAACAAAAAATAAAATAAAAACTATACCAGAGAATGAGACCGAGCATTAAGGGGTTGGGGGTGGGAAAAAAATATGTACTCGAACATCCATACATACAAATACAGGATGGGTACAGTATGTACCTATATGTAGTACTAGGTGGATAGGTATAGCTATACCAACACAGTATCTATACGTGAAACAAAAAATCTACACACAGGAAAAAACTTTCTCTCTCTTTTTTCCCTTTTTTCTCCGCCATTTCCCATTGCTGTTTTTTTGTGATTTAGACGAGTTGAAGTGTGTATTTGTGCATGTGTGTATATAAATAGTGTAAATTACGACATTCAGTAACGTACACGTTTTCATTTTATACGATATATATATGTAGTACGTATTGCATACCTATCTACCTAGCTAGCTAGCTAGCTACCTATATACAAGTTGAATAAATAACACAAAGCTCGCGTTTCCACCCCTGCATCACCTTATATACGTACATGGTGCATGGTATATAGTACACTAGTGAATGGTTATGTAGGTATAGGTACAACACATACGCGTTGTCAGTTGCATAAAACCAAAAAAGCAACTACGTGATGAAAATTTTTCACCGTTACATTACACAAAATAAGTTAATTAAATTTCCAACCATCGTCGCTCGTCGCGCTCGCGTTCGCATCATCATTCTCTCTCCCTCCCTCCCTTCCTCCCGCCATCATTACACCTTTTCATTTAGCATTTTCTCGCCATAACGGAGTTCAACTTTCGTGAACTTACAATACGGTGTACACATGCTATGTGTAAGTAGGTAACTAGGTAGGTAGGTAGAGTAGTTTATGAGCGACTTTGCCTTTTGCAATACGCATTTTATTGTTTTCAGACGCCTTATACAATATACGCGAATTCATTGTACGGATACCTACCTACCTGTACTGAATACGACGTGTAATTCTTAAGCTAGTGCCTTTTACCAAATGCATAGCATTGCTCGGCACAAGAATAATACATTCTACTATTTCTTATCTAGCTATTTTTCGATTCAGTAAATAACAAATGAATGACTTCGTTTTATAGGTAAGTAGTCGCTTTATTTTATTTTATTCCAACCTTGCGTATGTTTGTTTCTATTCGGCATATTAAAAAATAATACATACTTGTATAATTGATCTGAGCACAGGTAAAGGATCACGAAGGTGCAGAACTATGTTGTTAACAACTACCAAATTATTTGAAAATAAAACGAATTGATTTTATAAAATAGATAGGTAAAGATGTAGGATGTTTGAGAATCGCTTTCAATATCATCTCTATTGTTATTCGGATGAAAAACAAACAAAAAAGTATACACATGCACATCGAGGCAAATCTATCAAAGAACAACAATCATCTGCAGTAATATTTTTTTAGCAACGTACCAGTATTTATTATGCCAGGGGCAAGAAAATTATTTTGAGAAAATGCTCAAGGTAGGACCACTACCCCTACCTCCCTTCCCTGAAGTAAAATACGCATAATTTCATTTTCAAACATTCCTAACAGGAGAAAGGCGATTGGCAACTAACTAATACAATAAACGTTATATTTTTCATTGGATTTTTTTTTTTTTTCATTAAGCTAATCTTTAAACAAAACGAATGAATTTTTTTTTCAATACCGAGTGTTTCAGATTGAACTCACTTCTCTTATATCAGCGATAGGTCAACTCATGAGAATTACAAACCAAAAAAATTATAGGGGCTGAGATATACTATTTTCAGAATAAAATTTTCACTCAAACGTGCCGTGCCGTTCATATTGAAAATTTATGAAAAAAAATTTTGGCATCAAGTTCTAGACCATGAGTGACAACATTTCAACATGAAATGCAAAAATTATTCATAATCATCTTTCATCGCAAGTTTATGATCAAAAACTTTTTATTTTTCAATTTTTTTAATTTTATAATTTTTTATATTTTTTTCATTTTTTTATTCATTTAATTTTAGTTTTTCAATTTTTTTAATTTTTCAATTTTTTTTAATTTTTCAATTTTTTTAGCTACACATTCATGTCAACATTTTAACATCAAATGCAAAAATCATCAATTTTTAAAATTTTTTTCAACTTTTTTCATTTTTATTATTTTTTAATTATAATATTAGACACCATGTTAAAATTTCAACATAAAGTACAAAAATCATCAATTTTTTTCTATTATTCAAATTTTTTAATTTTTACAATTTTTAAAAATTTTTTTATTTTTAAATTCTTTTAATTGAACATGCATGTTAAAATTCCAACGTTAAGTGTAAAAATCAACAATTTTTTATTTTTTTCACTTTTCAATTCTTTAATTAAACATCCATGTCAACATTTTAATATAAAGTGCAAAACTCATTATTGTTTTTATTTTTTAATTTTTAAAAATTTTTTCGAACATTCAATTTTTGTTATTTTTTAATTTATTATTTTTTTCAATTCTTTAATTTTTACTAATGTTTAATTTTTTTTACTTTCTAATTTAAAAAATTTTTTTATTTCTTAATGTATTTAGTTTTTTAATTTTTTAAAATTAGACATCCATATCAACAAAGCACATCTAGAACTGGTACTAAAAGGTACGTACTAAATTTCAATTTCCTAGCCCAATTTGAAGGGAGTTGGGGGGGGGAGGAACGGCCTTTTTTCAAGGTCAAAAAGGAGAAAAGCTCTGATATCTTCCTTCCAATTCTGGGTTGTGCATCGATTGGCTCAAAAAGGAACTTAATTCTTCAGTTGCAAATTTGCACATAACTGAATTTTGACCCGAGGTTAACCCCACCTTTTAGTATCAAATCGCTCGACACCCTAAGCCTATTGCCCAAATTTGATTAACTGTGGTCGGTATAGAGCTGAACAAATGATTTTTAGTTTCCGGTGAGGAAGGAGGGATAAAATAAATAAAAATAAATATCTGGCATGACCAAAAACTGTGTAATGGTCTTCTAGGATACCTAAACAGATTTTGTTGATATTGCCCCTCTTCTCGGCCACTCTTGGTCGATAGACTTAGGCTAATGAGCGTGAAATTAAAGTCATTTCAAAATAGAAAAAACATTCTCAGATCGGAAAATTTTATCAACGAACAAAATAAAGTCAATGTATGATAATTTTGAAAAATCGATTGTAGCAATTCATATTTAAATAAATCGACTATCGATCTTTGCAAAACAACTAACCCCAAAACTTGCGTAATTATTAAACAAAAATCGATATAAAATAATTTCGATTACCCACATTATATCGATTATCGAAAGTCAAAATATGAATTGTTGGTTATATGAAAAACTAAAATATTATAACTTACTAAGAATTGAACGATTATCGATTATTCAAAAAATCGATTATTTTCTCTAATCGATAAGGGTGTTTATTGACGAATAGAACTTTTAATTTTCTAAAAACTTTTATTGATCGAATAAATCGATTATTCAAAAATCAAATTTGATGAAAAAAATCGATAATCGAAAATTTTTATTATTGTTTTTAGAAAATTTTCAGAAGTAAAAAATTAATTAAATAAATGGTACGTTTGTATGTACAATGAAAAACGTTCAAAATCCAGCACCATTCTTCCACTAAAACAACGAAGTTCAATGTCGTATTCTATAGCAAAAATTTTTATCAAAATAATGTCAAATCTAGCGATATAACTCGATTTTTTTTTGTATCGCTCATTGAAACACCACACATAATGCTTGCTTGCTCAAGTCGTTCAAACCCTTTCAATCATTGCGATGTTTTCTTTCGAATGATATTTAGAAATATATACTTAGTGTACTTACAATATTTACCGAACTAATAATCGATGCCCACGATACGCCCGACTAACTAAGCAAGTAAGTATAAATACATTTAAACAATTTGGTAGAAAAACGCGAACGTGCGCGAAATACCCTCGCGATTTTCTATTCAAACATTATCTATCATCTGAATAGTTCTCGACTTTTTTAAAAAGCTCTTAACAACGTTTTGCGTACACATAGCAACTCTCTGCACTTTTCACAGTCTCTTCTTGCTCTTAGTCGAATGAATTCGCGATGTTTTTTCTACCTCCGTTCTTCCTCTCCTATTTTTTTCTCGTTTCTTTTGAAAAAGCTGGCGCAATGCTCGCTCATCTTTAAATTATTTTCTAATATCTAACGCGTTAACGTTACTCTCGCGTTTAACATCGTAGCAATCAAATCTCTTACCCTTGTTTAAAGTTCACACGCGCGCTTGTCTGTATGGGGAGTTAATCGAATAAATGAAAATTTCTAAATAAAGCTCGCGTATCGTTTTTTCATGTAACTCAGTGTATATTCCATCTTCTGCTGATTCTATCAATTCCAACAGTAAACATGAATTCAGTATTCGCTAGTCCGTTTTATTCGTTAATCATCAGTTTCTCAATTCATTTATTTTTCATTTTAACTCGAATGTACCTAGTACCTACTCACTTACACAAATTATATCCTCTTGTTAAGAGATGGGGGGGGGGGTTATCGATATTTAATTTGAATTCGAGCTTTAAAAATACAACATCATTAAATTTATTTAGAATTCGTTATTTATTCGGATTTTAAATACTTTCTGCGTGGGCAAAGGACTTTTAACCAACAGGTAAGGTTTAAAAAAAATTGGCATATGAATTTAATTTTGTAGCTCATTTTTGCAAAGTAAACCTGATACACGAAACATTCCATTCATGGAATAAACAAAAACAGACGATGTTTTTTCTTGACTAATGTTAGAGGTACAAGTAGGCGTATTGAATCTTTTTATCAAATTTCAAACACCTACCTCAATTTAGAGGGCAGATAAGAAGTATAAACTTGAAAATAAAGCCAATTTGTTCAAAAAAAAAAAAAAATACTTTTTTGAAGATATGAAGAGCTGCAACAGAGCTGAAAAACCAAAACCTTCGAAAAACACATGGGCTGCATTCCGAATTTTTACCACCTACCTTAATTTTGAGGCTAGAGAGGCAAACTTAAAAAATGAGAAAAATCGTCCAAACGACTATTTTTTTCGTGACTGTGAGGGGGTGTGATAGGTCTAAAAAGTCTCCCCCCCCCAAAACACAACTAGAATCTCCACTCAATCGACATACCAAATTTCAAACTTCTTCCTCAATTGGGAGGGGAGAGAGGGGGGAGAGATATGATAATGAAATGAGAAAAATTATTCAAAAAATAAATTTTTCGATACTGCGAAGGGATATGATGGGACTGGAAAGTATAAAATCCTAAAAGACACAACTAAAATCTCCACTAAGTCTGCATGCCGAATTTCAATCTCCTTTCTCAGGAGGGGGGATATATATGTGAAAGACAACCCCTAAAAATGAGAAAAACTGCGTTTAAAACTAATTTTTGGTACTGCAAGCGGGTGTGATCGGCCTGAAAAGTTCAAACCACCAAATGACATAGATAGAATCTCCAACTGAATCTACATGCCAAATTTCAATCTCCTTCCACAATTTTGCTTTGGGAGGCAGAGAGGAGGTATGGGAAAGGCAAACTCCAAAAATAAGAAAAAGTATCCAAAAAACCACTTTTCCAATACTGTGAGGGGATATGATGGCACTGAAAAGTCTAAATCCCCAAATTACACGAATAGAATCCCCATTGAATATACATACGTAATTTTTACCCTTCAGTTCAATTCGCAGGGAAGAAATAGGAAATGGCCAGGAAAAAAAATTCCAAAAATAAGAAAAACTGCATATAAAAGTACTTTTTTGGCACTGCAAGGGAGCTCCGTGGGATTGAAAAGCTAAATGTAAATTCCAAAGTTCAACACCCACCTCATAGTGGAGGGGAGATATGTACGGAACAGCTCGAGAATACAATTATGTCTCTCTTACCAATCGACTTGGGGAGCTGATTTTTCAACGTGGAAGACAAATTTTGATACCCTATCAGTTGGCTTTGAAAACGAACAACTTTTACAATTTTAGCCCCTCCGCAACCCCTCCCCAAAGGTTATTGCAGGGTAAAGAAGACGATTCGCTCTTGAGTCTCAGAATTCAAATTTTTTGAGAGATCATTTAGACAATGGTGAAAGATGATTTTTAAGCGTAATTGCGACCTTTTAACTCGTCAATGGGCGATGGGTTAGTAAAAATTGAACTTTAGGGGGATTTTGACATTAATTTTTTTTCTCTTCGAATTTTTTACCGTTTTTTTTTTCCAAAATTGGTATGAAAGTGAACATTTTTTTAGGGGTAGTGCTGTGAAACTTTTTCAGATTTTATGGACCGTTAATATGATTTTGAAAGGGGCTGTGAAAACTTTAAGGGAGCGTGTAGGTCTCCATTTTAGAGCCGGAAATAGGAAAAAATGTTCTCGAAATATTGGGAATATTTCATTCACCTTGTCCATTTTTTCGGGTACCACGTATTTATTAGGCTGATTTTCTACGTCACGGTGTCAATGAAAACCAGACCATTACGGACCATCGACCTATATCGGATGGAAGGGAGGGGAGGGGTATCAACGAAATCGATTTTGGGGCTATAGAAAACTATCGAAACCATTTTTGGCCATGTTCTAGCCCTTTCTAAAGTCCTCAAAAGTAGGAATTGATATTTAACTGACGAGAAAAAATGGTTTTCGAGGGCTGTAGAAAGCGTCAATACTCCAAAAACTTTGAAAAAAATACGAGAAGTGCAAAATACTAATAACTGGAGAAAATTTTTTCGAGTTCTCAGCTGTAATATGAGGGCTTACAAGCCCTCTTAAAGTTTTTGAAGCCCGTTTCAAGGTCATACTAAAGGTTTGATAAATCTGAAAAAATTCCACAACATTTCCTCCAGGCACCTTCACTCTGATAACAAGTTTTAAAAAAATCGATCAAAAATTCGCAGAGAAAAAAAATTAATGTAAAAAACTCTCCAAAAATGCATTTTTTTTACTGTCCCCGCCCACCAGTAACGAGATAAAAAATCGCGAGTACGCTCGAGGATCATCTTTTACCAGCGTTTAAATAGTCTCTGGAAAAATTTGAATTTTAAGACTCAAGAGCAAATCATCCTCCTCGCCCTGTTATATTCTTCGTGTGTAATTCAATAACTGAATTTCAACCCTGGAGTCATCGCCATTCAAAGATATCAAAACCTTCGTCAATCTAAACCTACTGATTAGGCTTGCCTAATTTTAGCCGGTATCAAGCTGAGTAAATGATTTTTCATTTCGGAAGGAATAAATAAATGGAATAAATGGAATAAATATCGAGCATGGCCAAAAATGGCTTCGATAGTTTTCTATAGCCCCAAAATCGATTTCGTTGATACCCCTCCCCTCCTCTCCATCCGATATAGGTCGATGGTCCGTAATGGTCTGGTTTTCATTGACAATATGACGTGGAAAATCAGCACTAATAAATACGTGGTACCCGAAAAAATGATCAAATAAATCCTTTAACTTTCGTTTAACCTTGAAAAAATTACTGCGATGTGACTACTTTTGAATACCCCTCCCCCTCCTTTTAGACAACATTACGAATTATTCCTTCCATCATTTTCATATCGATCATTCAATACTAATGCGGAGTAGAAAATCGAAATTTATGGTAACTTTTAAGGTCAAACTAGAAGCCACAAAACTCTTACACATGCACAAATGCACACAATAAAGAAGATACTGCTGTAACGTGCTGTACACTTTGACACTGTGCTTTTCAAACCTTCTACACTCGTTCATTTCCGCTTTACCAGGCTTTTAGGCATATCGTGTCTTGAAAGCAGAGACAAAATCAAAGATCATTAAACACACGTTGGTTGTTAGGTATGTTGCGTTCTGTACGCAGCTCGGTAAAACGTGAAAAGCGCAAAAGGCCGGAATATAGGCGGCTGGAGGGAGGATCGAGGAGGAGTAGAACGCGACGTGAATTCCTTTCCAGATAACGTCGTTTTGATCGTCGTCGTCGTCGTCGAAGCGTAAAATATACAAAAATTGTCGAATTGGATTTTTCACCACGCTCCCTTCACATCGATGTCGTTGAACGACACGAAGCGACGCGACGCGAATACACGACCTATCCTTTCGCAAACGTTTGTAAAAGCTCATCATTTTGGAGGATGCGATCGGTGCGAGCATTATTAGCGACAAGCGAGACGTCACCGACGACGACCGAATTTTATCGCAAATTCATCGTATTTCACCCGCATTCATACTCACAGCTTTACTTCGTCGGTAATATGGAGCCGCTGTCAATGTACATAACCTCACGTTGGTTGTCGGTTGATAGCGAAAATTATATACGTCACCATCCTCCTCTCCCCTGGCCCCCGATTACTTTATCCTTTCTGCATTGCATTTGTATACACGTAGTAGGTATGTATCAATCTACCTACCTCTATATAGATATTTTTTCTTTCTCGATATAGCAGCGCAGCTAGGCGTAAAAATTCTTCAACTTAAAAACGTACTATAAATTTTCGTTTTCACCTAAGTAAGTATTATCTACCACCACATCAGCAATACAAGTTCCACATCTTCGGTGAAACCGTCTCACGTTCGTTTCTTAACTTTACAAATAGACGAAAGGAGGCAAGGAGGAAGTACAATATACGAGCGGCGAGGTACTGTAACCTAAGTTCTCAATTAATTTCAACTACCGAGTTGAACGGAGAGCTATGCACGTAGCTTGGGGCTTATTTTTACGCCGAGTCATTACACGCGACTGATCATTTCAAGATAAAAGTTTTTCCGCGTAATATGAAGACGACCGACGTGTGTAAAAAGTTCGTTACATCGTTTAACTTAACGAAATGGCGACGACGACGACGACGAAGACGGATAAAATATAGACTCTATACTACGAGTATAATCGAAGCGATTAAGAAAAATGTTCGATGTCATTTCATCTTGGCTGAGCAAGTTGGTTAGGTAGGTAGGTAGATAGGTAGAGGTTTAGGTACGTATATGCGAAAGTTTTGACGAGCTGGTTTTTCTTTTCCCTGCTTCTTTTTCCTTCGTCGTGGCGTCGTCGTTGATGGTTCGAGGCAGTCGAGTTTGCAAAACACACTCGACAAAGAGACTCGATCGGTACGCTCTTAATTTTAATAAGAGTCGAGTTGAGTCGACCGACAATAACGACTGTAACGTGGCGTTTTACCAAGACTCTTGTGTTGTCATCGACGATGCGACGCGTACTACGTATTTTTGAAGAGGTGTGAAAAATTTCACAACGAGCCTGTTGGAAATGTTAATAACGGTGTAGTCCGTTAGCTCGCGCTTCGCCAGAAATATCCGACGTATATAGCTAGGTCTAGGTACTTAGCAGTATTATGAAGTATACATAATCAGCGGTGTGTTGTTCTAATTTTACACCGCCAAACGAGTACTTTGAATAATTTAACATTTTTTTCCTACCTGATCCTGGATTTTTTTTTCCCCCCTAGATATTCTCTCTGTTTGGGTTTTACATTTTTCGCGGCCTAGTTTGTTAAGCTTATTCGGTACACATTACGCTATAACGAAAAAGAAAAAAAAAAGCACCGCTTCGCGATACTTTTTTAGCCTGATTTTCGTAACATATTACAACCATGAGAATTTAAACATAATCAGCATTGCGAGTAGGAAGAATTCAAAGGAGATGGAAAGTCAAAAGCCTCAAAAATCACATCTATGGTCCCTACTAAGTATACGTACCTAATTTCAAGTTCCTAGCTCAATTTGGAGGGGAGTTATGCGACGAACAAGCTCAAAAAATAAGAAAAATCGCCTAAAAACCTCCATATTTAGGACTGCTAGGGGGTGAAATAAGGCTGAAAAGTCGAGACCTCCAAAACGCACATTTAGAGCCCTTACTAAATGTACATACCCAATTTCAAGTTCCTGGCTTAATTTGGAGGGGAGTTATGCGAGAACAAACTTAAAAAACAAGAAAAAACGACCAAAAACCAACTTTATGGAGGCTGGAAAGGGGTGAAATAGGGCTGAAAAGTCGAGACCCCCAAAACGCACATTTAGAGCCCTTACTAAATGTACATACCTCGTTTTAAAGTTCTTGGCCTTATTCGGAGGGAAGTTATGCGAGAACAAACTTAAAAAACAAGAAAAAATGATTAAGAAACAACATATTAAGGGTTGTGTAGAGGTGAAATGGGGCTGAAAAGTCGAAACCCCAAAAACGCACATCTAGGGTCCTTATTAAATGTACATACCTAATTTCATGTTCGTAGTTCAATTTGGAGGGAAGTTATGCGAGTAACAAACTTAAAAGAAGAGAAAAAAAGAGAAAAACGACCAAAAACCTACTTCTTAGGGGCTGTGAAGGGGTGAAATCGGGCTGAAAAGTCGATACCCCCAAAACACAGATATAGTGCCCTTACTAGATGTACATACCTAATTTCAAGTTCCTAGCTCAATTTGGAGGGGAGTTATGGGAGGAACAAATTCAAAAAACTCCAAAAAAGAGAACAATTGATCAAAAACCTTTTTTGGGGGAGTGTAAGGGGGTTTAATGGAGCTAAAAATTTGGAACCCCCAAAAGCCACGTCTAGGGCCCAAACTGAATGTACATACCAAATATCTACTTCCTAGTTCATTTTGGAGAGGATATAGAGAGGGAACAGCACTTTTTCAATGTCAAAAAGGGGGGGGGGAAACCCATATCTCCCTTCCTAACTGACTTAAGAGGTTGATTTCTGGATATATTATGCAATATTAGATTTTTTATCAATTAAATTTAAAAAAGACAATTTTTGTGTTTTTGAATTCTTAGCACCCTCTCCCCCAAAATAGGGCAAAACTCAATTTTGACCAAAATTTATCTTCACTCATATATATCAAATCTGTCGCCAAACTGAGCCGATTGACGGAATTGGAGCGATTTTGGTCGGTATCGAGTGGAGTAAATAATTTTAACCTTCGGGAAACAAAAAAAAAATTAAATAAAATAAAAATAAATATCTGATATAGCTAAAAATCGTCTTATTGGTCTTCTAGGACCCCAAAACGGATTTTGTTGATATTCCACCCCTCAACCGCCATTGGTTGATAGACTGTAATGGCCTGGTTCTCATTGATAATATGGCAGAGAAAATCAGGCTAAAAAGCATAGCAATAGGTTGCTTTTTGAGCTGATTTTCCTAAAGTAAAAGAAAAATGTGAATTCGATTTAAGATGTTTTTTGTTCAGTAGTGGTAGGGCTACAAGTAAAAATTGAAATGAATATCTGAAACTCTAAAAAGGCACATATAAAACCACTACTAAATCTATCTGTTAAATTTTAACCTCAAATCTTAAATAGAAAGGGAGATATGCGTGGGAAAAACTCAAAAAATCAGAAGCACCGCTCAACAAACTGCTTTTTTAGGGTTTTGAGTGGAAGAGGGCGTGCAATGAAGCTGGAAAATTGAAATTCCAAACTCCCAAAAGATGCAGTCTCAATCCTTACTTAATTTACATGTTAAATTTTAACCTCCTAGCTCAATTTGAAGGGGACATATGCGTGGAACAAACTCAAAAAATCAGAAAAACCACTCAAAAAAACTAGTTTTTTGGGGTTTTGAGCGGACGAGGAAGCTGAAAAATAGAAACTCCCAAAAGACGCAACCTCCTAGTTCAATTCGGAAAAGACAAATGCGTGAGGTAAACTCAAAAAATGAGAAAAATCTATCAAAAAACCACTTTTCAGGGATTTGAGAGGGGTGAGGGAGTGAAACGAGGCTGTAAATCTGAAACATCCGAAAGGCACATCCAGGACCCCTACGGAATCTGCCACTTTTTTGAAACTGTGAAGGAGTGCATTGGAACTGAAAAATTAAGATCTCCAATAGGCACACCAAGGATTCCTACTAAATCTGCGTAACAAGTATCAATTTCCTAACTCAATTTGGAGGTGAAATGAGTAGGATACACTTTTTTCAAGGTCAAAAAGAGGGGAAAACTCTCATATCTCCTCTTCTGATTGACCTCCGTAGGCTGATTTGCGGATATACCAAGCAACTTTTGATTCTCTATCGATTGATTTAAAAACGAACAAAGTTTGTCATTTAAGCCCTTCAGCATCGCCTCCTTCAAATTTGAACCAAACTGAATTTTGACCCAAAGTCATCCTCATTCAAAAATATCATCAAGCCCGCTGCCAATCCAGGCCTACTACTAAAATTTGACCGTTTTGGTCAGTATGAAGCTGGGCGAATGATTTTTACTTTCGGGGAAAGGAGCGTGGCAAGAAAATAAAATGGAATAAATGTCTGACATGGTTAATAATGGTCTAAATAGCCCTCTGAGAGCTCGAACGGATTTCGTTGACACTCCATCTTCAATTAATACCTTATTTCGAGTATTGTTAGCTACAGATGTAAAAATTTAGTGAAAATTTTGAAAATCTGAGACCAGGTGTATTTCACTTATTTATATCAGGTAGTATCATTTAATATGCTTAAACGGTCGGGTCACAATAGTTGTGAAATAGCCTGAAAGTGATGTGGTAAAAATTTCAGCTTATCAACAAATAGTCCAAAAATGTATCGTGAAAATAATTTAAATTTTTTACCCTTAAATCTACAAAAAGATATTGTATCGCACGAACGACTCGATTAATGAATTAAAAAATTACATATACTCGAAAACCGAAATTCTAAACACAATTCAAAAGAAATTAGAGCTCATCGTAAAAAAAAAAGTGCAAAAAGAACGATTTTAATTACCATTGCGGAAGCTGAAAAAAATTTTCGACGAGTTTACCATACTGGAAGAGCATTAGGAGCTTAAGCGTGAAAAAAAATGCCTTTCTTATACCTATTCGTTGGGTATAGTGCTGCGCTTCGTTTGTGGGGGCCAAAGAGTGGCTTTCGACGATGAAACGATTTTCCACTCGATAAATTTTTAAAAATACGCCCGTCTATTTTCCAGCCAGTCCCCCATAAGCCATATATATACATTTTTAGATGGAGCACTGGACAAATTATATCGTAAGTATAGAAAAACACAGAGCATTGAAATAAAGTACCTAAATAAGTAGTTGGGAATAATAAACCAGCTGTAGCTATGGAAAATTTCTGATGAATTTTTCAATTTTCACGAACTTAAATTATAATATTTTATTTTTAAATTCAAGCAAAAGCAAAAAAAAATAAGGAGCATAAGAAAAAGTATTTTTTAAGACTTTTGTTGCTTAAAGTTCACTTAACCGGCTTCACCACTACATTTACATTCTACCTATGTTGCTTGCTGTACTTGATCCTAGGTCGTAAAGCAATGTTTCGTACCAGCGCGAACCAAAGTAGGTAGGTACTAGGTAATTACGTAGGTAGGTAGTAGGTAGTAAGTAGTTACGTAGGTAGGTAGCTAGAATAACTCGAGAAAGCAAGTTTAATTAAAATTTTTCATAACGGAAAATTGTTTGTATTTTCTTCCCTCTGGTATTAAAGAGTATACCAATGAGAAATGACATCAATATACCGGTTGCATATTCTATGAGTTTAAATACTTTCAAGCTGATTAGCGTTACCTCGATTTTGTCAGAGTGTTTTTATTCGTTCTTTTATACCGGAAATGAAAGAAAGTAAACAGAAAACACCTTCAGCGGGGATACGATTTATTAATATATCGCATCGTAAGCCAGCTTAATTAAGGAATTTTCCATAGTTTAGCTGCACCGCAGGTTGCGTTATTTTTGTTTTTCTGCATCTTATATCAAAATGTTATAGATTAGATAAACTTATTATTGTAAGAGCAGAATAAATATAGAAAAATCAATGTCAAATATTTTCTATAATTGAGTGCATTCCGAGAAATAGGTATACCTGATCTTGGAAAAAAGAACGAAATTAACATATCCGATGATAATATTAGTTAAAAATGAAATGAAGCTGATGGCTGAATTTTAAGCTGTTTCTCTTCAACTCTTCGTTGCAAAAAGATTTTTTTTTTAACAATAAAGACGAAACTATGAAAAAAAGAAAATAGAAAAAAGTACCGAAGTGTCAAATATTCTAAATAATAGAACAATTTAATAATAAGCCAGCTCCGTAACAGTCTTATGTGCTGCTCCGCAACCCTTTCAGATGATCAATTATAATTACGTTATTTTATAATATCAAGTTCTACGTTACGTATTTACATACTTTTCAGCATAATTTGCATAATGCATATTTCTTACTCACCTGAAACAAAATATAAAATAAATCACGAATTAACGAGCTGTTAATCTGTATTTTTGTTGCTCATAAAATAAAATCTGATTACATTATAAAGATCAAAAATGAGAAACATACAAAAACTATACTTAAGATGGTTGAAAAGTCAAGCTTTCCAAACAGGTAATTAAGGATAATAAACTCGTCGTTATCGCAGAACAAATTCTCTTCTTTCTAAAGATAATCTTCTTGTGCTCGTTCATTTCACACAAATAAATCCATGAAAAATTGAATCAAGATCCTTTGAAATGCATAAAACTGACTTATAAAGTTACAAATAACATTATTATATATTTTAGGAGTGTCCAACTTAGTTAGATCCCCTTTATATTCCTTAAACGCATATTTTTTATATTTTAAAAAATACTTGAAGCGAACTTTCTTTCGCTGTAGTTCGTATTTACGGCAAACCAGTTAGGCAATTCTATTAACGCGTGAGAAAACTCACGTCAAATACGTTAATGAGATGGCGACGATTTCGTGTATTTAGGGCGATTTGTTGGTGTGAGGGGGGAGGAGGAGGAACATGTGTTCTCTTTCGAGCCTGATTTTCGTATAATAAAAGGGATTCTTGAACTGCTCATTCACCAAATAAACCAAAGAAGCGGTCTGCGTTGTTATTTTTTGATCTATGATAAAGGATACAGGTGAATATCAAAGTGAATAGCCGAAACACCCAATAGGCACATATAGGACCTCTACTAAATCTACATACCGAATTTCAACGTCCTAGTCCAATTTGGAGGAGAGTTATGCGAGGAATAAATCCAAAAAATAAGAAAACCCTTACAAAAAATCACATTTATGGGCTGTGAGGGTGCGCAATCCACGGACCTATCAAGTCAGCATAGCGAATTACGACATTTCAGCTCAATTTGGAGGGAACATAAGGTAAAAATAGCCCTATAGATTGGCTTAAAAAGAAACAATTTTCACGACTTTAGACCCTTAGCATCTCCTCTCCTAAATTTGGACACATCTGAATTTTGATCTGAGGTCATCTACACTCCAAAATATCAAATCCACTGCCCACCGAAGTATATTTCTCTTATTTGATCGATTTTGGTCGGTATTGAAATGAGCAAATAATTTCTAACTTCACAAAAAAATAAAATAAAATAAAACAATAAAAAATAAAAATAAAAATAAATATCTGGCGTGGCCAAAAATAGTTGTAGTGGTTTTTTAGGACCCCCTATCCGATTTTGTTGAAACCTCCATCTCCTTCATCCATCGTAGATCGATGAACCATAATAGCCTAGTTTCCATTGACAATATGACTTGAAAGATCAAGCTGAAAGTCATTTGTCAATTATATATATATATAAAGAGGATCTAACTAGGTTAGACAATCCTAAGAAATATAATAATGTTATTTGGGAATTTATAAGTCAGTTTTATGCATTTCAAAGGATCTTGATTCAATTTTCGATTAAGAAAGATGTGGAAAAAATCCACTATTGGGCTATCGATTTACTATCCGTGATGAATTTGAATAAAATTCCAGTTTGCTTATTCATACGTTCATTGCAATTATTAGTAAGCGAAGTACATTTTTAACAGATTTTGTTCCCTTCCACCTCTTCTGAAAATTTAAAATGAGCGTGAATTTCGATTTGGTTACATATATAAGATTTTTAGATTTTTAGTCATCCAGAAAAAATTCATAGCATAGAGAAATTTCGTACCTGAATTTCCATAAAATTTGTAAGTACTTTGCATGCTCCCCTTTCTCCCAAAAATATGCAAATAAAAATTATAGAATCTCAAAAAATAGACACGTTGCTCTTTTCTCTTCTCCTAAACGATTACTGGTAGAGAGGCGGAGGGAAGATTCAGAAATCTCTCATCAATACAAATAATTTTCAAAGATCGACTAAAATAATTTTTAGAAGTTCTTTTGGTTCATCTCACTACCATTTAGAATAAAAAAAAAAATGTTGAAAAATGGAACATTTTTAGCCTAATTTTCTATCTCATATCATCAATGAGAACCTGGCTATTACGGTCTATCGACTGATGGGGGGATGAGGGGGGGATTGGGGTCTTAGAAAACCATTACGGCCATTTTTGACCATGTCAAATAATTATTTTAATTTTGTTTTATTTATTTATTTTTTTCCGAACAATAAAATCATTTACTATGTTCAATACTGACCAAAATCGCTCCAATTCAGTTAATCGGCACACTTTGGCGGCAGGTTAATTATATATGAGTGGGGATGACCTTGGCTCAAAATTCAGTTATGCTCAATTTTGGGAGATGGGTGGCTGAGGGGTCAAAATCGCGATAGTTGTTTTTTTCAGCCAATTGATAGAGAATTTACAGTTGCATTACATATCAAAAAATCAGCCTCCTAGATCCATTAAGAGGGGAGATATGAGGGTTTTCCTTCTTTTTGACCTTGAAAAAGGGCTGTTCCTTCCCTATCTCCCCACTAAATTGAGCTAGGATGTTGACAGGAAGTTGAAATTTAGTATGTGCATTTGGTAGGAGGTCCCAGATGAGTCTTTTGGGGGCCCCAATTTTTCAGCTCCATTGCACCTTCTCACAGCCTCAAAAATATAGCTTTTTGTTCGGTTTTTATTCTCATTTTTTGAGTTTGTTCCTCGCATAACTCCCCATCAAATTGAGCTAGGAAGTTGAAATTTAGTATGCACATTCAGTAGGGGCCATAGATGGGCTTTTGGAGGTCGGAGGGGTCACCTCGAAAATATGGTTTTTTGGTCGTTTTTTCATAGTTTTCAAGTTCGTTTCCCCCAAATAACTTCCCTCCAAATAAGGCTAGAACTTTGAAATTTGGCATGTACATTTTGTATAGTTACTAAATATGCCTTTTCGGAGTTTCGATACATAATACCTCGCGAAAATTAGGCTGAAAAACCATCGCCTCGTGCGGTGGTTTCCTCATTTATTAGTAGTGAAAATTTAAATCAGCACATTTCCTCCAATCCTCCACCCACATAGACACCATGTTCAAATTTCGTGACTGTGGCGCAGAACTATGAGTAGAAACACATCTGGATGGCCAAAATTTTCATTTAATCTTCGTTCATTCGATCGTAAATCATTCGGCTAAATTTGCAATCATTTCTCTCACCCGATGAAATCCAAAACCACTCGCAAATCATCGCGAAAAAGCTACTCTCTAACGTTACGCATAGCATACGAACCATAAAGGTAGGTATGCTATGCGTAGGTACTAGGTACACGATATTATTAAGAGCGAAATCTCGCCATCTGTTACATAGCGTTACAGCGTAAATTACCGACGCGTAAAATCGATACTCACCGCAGTTTGAAAATTACCGTAAATAAAACAGAGATAGAAAGAGACAGAGAGATGCAGAAGAGGAGAAAAAAAATAGGACTACACGTCTTCGTATACTTGTAGGTATTTACACAATATAAGAAACGAGCCGAGAGCAGAAAGAGGCATCTCAGACATCGGTCACGAATTCAGTACAATTCTCTGGCCGTCTCTGGTACGTTCATTCGTTTCAGGGAATCAAAGTCTCCACCACTTTTCTCCGCCGCACCGACTGATTTAATTTCCACCGACTGAAAGCGAATAGCGAATACGTATATTATACGTAGAAAAGCGCAGCACAACGTAGGGTTAGTTTCGCTATCGTATTACAAATGTAAATCGTCCGTTTGATAAATTTTTCAATCTACTTGGCCTCTCAGATCCCTCGCGCGCCTACACACTTCAGTATACTTCAACTCTCCACCAAGCCTTCGACGGAGCAAAACACGTACATTATCATCGAAGAATAAGAACGTTAAATGATGCAGCGAGCGGCGTGAAGGGGCGCTCTATGGAAGGAAAAAAATAACCTCGCAAGAAATTTCTTAAATTATACACGTTGCATCGTTCAGACGAGTTAGATAGAACATTCATTTTCCGCGTAAATGTTTTTAATTTAAAGAGTAGTATACGTAGCTGTATTTTCCTTTTCTTCTCTATTCTTGTTGTTCTTTTTTTTTTCCTCCTCTTTATTCGGATCTTCCTACTTCAGCTAAGCTTCGAGTCGGCTCAAAACATCCTCATAGCTACCTACAACTTGAAAGCGACCTTTTCTCTCTCGGTCTTTCTCCCTCGTCTGCTATATTTTCGTAGACGATGGGCATTTGTCTGTTTAATAGGGTCATTTGGTATAACAAAACGGATAAAAAAATAAAAAAATAAAAAAAAAACAGAATATACGACGGTCGAGAAATAAGATAATAGTAAAGCACAGAGAAAGAGAGAGAAAAAAAGAAAAAAAGTTGAGCTTCCGTGATAATGCAAATTTCCATATAAACTAGAAACGTAATTATATTACCTACAGGCTACCTTGCTCGCCTCATCCTTAACAGATATCGTTAAACACCTACATAAGTTAAAGTGTAACCCTTCACCTCGTCACGGTCCGCTCCTCGTAGAAGCACGTTTTTAACACATTATCCTCTCGCTGGCTTCTTAAGCGTACGCCAATGATCCAGCGATGTTGTTTATTTCACACTGCGGAAAAATAACTAATGATTATGGGCAAAGTAAAGACTATGCTAAAAAATGCGCAGGAAAAATTCTCTTCGAAAAAGCTTTCTTTAACATTTTTCACGTGTTAAAAGCATTTTTAGCAGGATTTACTACGTGGAAAAATGCATTTCACCTGGGGAGAGTTAAAATAATACAGAAAAAAAAGTACATCGAATTCAGAAAAATTAAAGACTCTACCACTATCCTCTCGTTAGATTTTTCTTTACCCGAAATATTTGAAAGATTGGAAATTTTCATCACAGGTTGTTTCAGCGAAACACGAACGAAAAAAAATAACATAATATTACATCAAATTCAATTATTCTTTTTAGACCATCACTTAAAAAAACCTCGGAATTCTATTAAATTAATCTGTCGAACTTCAAGTTTGCAAATGAACTTGAGTCAGTTCTAAATAAAAGTTCAGTTCAAATTGTCGAAAAACATTCAAAAATCCATCCTCTTAAAGTTGCTAAAGAGTTCGTTGAGATTAATGAATGGCATCACCATCCCTCCTCCGCCTCCGCCTCCTCCTCCTCTTCTTCTTCTTCCTCCTGAAGATATATCCATAATACCTGCAGTAAATCGGTATGTTACCGGTCAAACCTGAATTCCGAATAAACGCTAATTTCCTAGACTGAACTAGATCATCCTAAGGTCCTTGGGAGGTTCTGGTTCGTCTTAGGACAAACTAGTTTCACCTAGGCTAAACTAGAATATCCTGAAGGCCCTATGATGTTTCACTTCATGTAAAGACATAACAGTTCCGCCAAGGTCAAATTAGAATATCTTGGAGGGCCATAAGATGTTCTAAATTTACCAGAGAATATTTGAAATACAACTAGTTCATCCAAACGAAATTTATCTAAACTAGTTTGACCTGCAGATATTTTAGTAAAAAAACTAGTATATCTGATGAGGAATATGATAAACTGGTTCTAACTAATAAAGGTAAAGTTGGGAAAATCAGTTTTTCCTGCAATATCCTCCCTGGGTTAATCTAGTTTGTCCCGTTCCCCATCAGAGGTACTAGTTTTATTGAAATATTGGCTGGCCAAACCAGTTTGCACAAATTTTTTTATGATAAATTTGTTTTTCCTAAAATATTTTCTGGTAAAACCAGAGCACCCTATGGCCTATAAGATGTTTTAGTTTAGTCTCGGCGAAACCGGTTTATGCTACAACGAACTAGAATGTCCTACAGCCCTAAAAATATTTTAGTTTGACCTTGGTGGAACTGGTTTCTTTTAGGACAAACTAGAGTATCCTAGCAGATATTTTAGTAAAAGAACTAGTACACCTGATGGGGAATAGGACAAACAGGTTCTAACTAATAAAGGTAAGGTTGGGAAAATGAGTTTTTCCGGCAATATCCTCGCCAGGTTAATCTAGTTTGCCCCATTCCTCATCAGATGTACTAGTTTTACTGAAATATCGGCAGGCCAAACCAGTTTGCACAAATTTTGTTCCGATGAATTTGTTTTTCCTGAAATATTTTCCGGTAAAACCAGAGCACCCTATGACCTTTAAGATGTTCTAGTTTAGTCTTGGCGAAACCGGTTTGTACTACAACGAACTAGAATGTCCTACAGCCCTAAAAATATTTTAGTTTGACCTTGGTGGAACTGGTTTCTTCTAGGACAAACTAGAGTATCCTAGGATGTTTAGGATGATCTGGTTTGGCCTAAGCGAAACCAACTTGTCCTAGGACGATTCAGAACATCCAAAGGGCTGCAGGATTGGCCTACTTTGGCCAAGAAATTTCGTGTTAATGATTTTTCCGAAAATTGTTGGTAGCTCAAGTTAGTATTTTTAGTTTTTGAGCGCTAGTGAAAAAATTTCGAGAAAAAAATGCAAAAATAGAGATTTTCTCCTCGAATAGAAGGGGTGAAGGGGAGCTTGAGCCTATAAAAAAATCACGCAATAGGTCACATAAAATCGAGCTTTGTATAAAATAAATTTCGTTGGACATCCTGATTTTCAACTATTTTGAAGTCTATAGTTTCAATTTGATCTGGCTTGTGGTACACAATGGTAAACTTAGAAGAAAAACCAAAATTTGACCAGGGGTTCAAGTATAGTCAGAAATGGATAATAATGAGTTCGAGAAATTTATATTGATCGGGAATTCACTTCTCAATATTTTTTTTATTGTTGTCAAGAATTTTTCATTTTTTAGCTATATTTTTTAAGATGATTTTTTGAGATGTTCTTTTCACCTATGCAAAGTTTCATTCGAAACAGAGCGGGTAGGCTCAGGTGATTTCCTTGTAAAAAAAATAAGTCAGTTGTTTTCCCTTCTCTCTTCTCTCTCTCTCTCTCCCTCTCATAATAAAGATAAAGACTTTATCTAACATTTTAGTGTTCGACAGTAATTTTTCAAATTCAAAACCTCGTGATTTTGAACGATAACAAACATGCCTACTCATCCATTATTTTTTTAACCGAGTTTTTTTAAGTCACACGCTTGTAAGAAGTAGGTATGTATAAAGTGAAATCAAAATAGTTCAACGTCGCTTTTCCAAACACGCTGAAATCACCCAACATTCTCATCTTATCACTTTATTTTTTTACACACGCTCGTCACGTCGTCTTATTCCATAAAAAAAAAGCTACCACCTGTGATTGAAATAGGTATGTACAAAAATGGAAAGAGTTACAAACACTCCAAATTTCTTCAGCCAATCCTCGCACCGTCGCCTTTTCAGCATTCCTTGTCAATATTAATCTCGCTACGTTTAACACATACTCTACGTAGTCTTTTTAGCGAAATTCTATTCAGAGCGTCATCGTTGCGCGTATACCAAATTCTTAATATACGTTCGCAAGTCGCAACCGTTGGTTGTACCTTTAGCGCTTAACATTTCCACTTTCATAATCATCAAAATACAATTTCGTGTATGTGCGTGTACCTATCTGCTATCAAAGTTCACGCAAAAGTTACTCGACGTGGTATGTACATTATAGGCACATATGTTCAGGTTATTACAATGACAATGTGACGCGACGCGACGCGATGCTGTAATGTCATTAAACACCATACACACGCTGACGCTTGTACATACAAATGCTTCCTGCCAACATACAAAATAATACCTCAAAAGCCATCTTAAATGTAGTCTGCTTTCAATAAGTTGTACCTACATTCTGTTGCGTATGTAGTTTTAAGTAGAGCAAGTATAAAATGTAGGTACACGATTATAAGCTTGTGTATAGCGCAACATTCTACAACTACATACGGGGTGGGGGTTTCCGATTTTCTACGCTTTTGTCCAGCAAATAAGTACATTATATCTATGCGAGATAGATCATTTCAAAACACAATTTTTTAGTTGTAAAATGACAGATCAGTTCACAGCTGAATGAACTTAGAATTATCAAAACCATTTCAATCCGACTCTCATACACCTCATATTTTTCAATTTTTTTGAAATTTGAAGATCAGTTTAGAGCATGAAGGAGTCGGATCAAGAAAATAAGTTAATATTCGATCTCGGCTGCGCCAAATCAGTAAAAATCGATATGCTACACACAGTTTCAATTACTTTTCAACATTTTTCCATTTTTATGGTAGCTAGTGGGTCACTCAGGGAACTGATCCCAAAATTAAGTGAAATTTCACGCTTAACAACCTTAATTTAGTAACTGTTGATACGTCTCATCAATTCATAGGATCAGATTAAAAAAATAAGCCAATAATCAAACTCCGTCCCCTCAAATCAGTAGAAATCGATATGTCCCTTCACTTTCTTCATTTTTTTGAATTTTGACCAAAATTGAGAGCTTCTGTGCCCCCGAGTAATGTTCAGATCTCACTTTGAAAATTGTTGGTGAAAACAAGCGCGAAAAGATCTAATCATGGTAATTTCTTTTAGATTTTTAAATGGTAGCTTTTAATCACTATAATCATTATGAAAAGTTAATCTTTTATCTCACAAGTTAAACTCGGAGTTTTCGAAATTTCAAACATCAACTTTGAATTTCCCATATATTTTCTTCAAAACAGCGCAAACAGATTCCTTTCAAGTGTAACCAATTTTGAAATATGAGCCTTGAAAGTTGATCTGTTGATAAACAATCGTGTTTGTTCAAAAATTATGAGACCCCCATCCCCTTCCCTTGAAAGAATTAAGGCCGAAATGCCGGTGATTTTTTCACTAGACCAGTGAGAGAAACTTGCAAAAAAAAATTGAGCAAAATCAAAACACCCAAGTTACCCGTTTCCAATTGATGTGAAAGGCTGATTTTGGCTACTAAGTATATGTAATTTTGAATACTTTATGGATTGGTTTAAAAATAAACCATTTTTGGTATTTCAGACCCTCAGTCAACCACTCTCCTTTGGACATAATTAAATTTTGACCTAAGGCCATCACCACTCATATATATTATATGTTACTGGTCAAACCCAAATTTCGGACAAATGCGAATTACCTAGACCAAACTAGTATATTTTATGTTTCTCAGGATGTTCTGGTTCTGCCTAGGAGTAAATTAGTCTGTCCTAGGATGAACTAGAACATCTTATGGGGTGTTAGGATGTTCCAGTTCGACCTAGATGAAACTAGTTTGGCCAGTTCATATTTCAGGAATAACTAGTATATCTTGACGCGATCTGTCCATACTAGTTCAGCCTGTGAATATTGTAGACCAAATCAGTATTTCCATTGAGGAACAGGACAAACTAGCGATGCCCAAAACATAGGGACACCGAAAAATTTTTTAAAGAAGTGCCAGGGGTGGCAGCGTGAAATTTGGAAAAATTTGTATTTTTAAACCATAAAAAGTTCGTTGCTATGATTTGAAGTTCTAATTTTGAAGTTTCATAAGAAAAGTAATGGGTTTTTAATAATTTGAGTATTAAATTACTGCGTAAATGTAATAAACTTTTAATTTTTTTTCACCTATGACAGGGAGGACCATAACCCCAGTAGCCAACCCCTTAGGTGTACCACTGGTCTAGAAAAATAGCAAACGGAACTTTCCAGGTAAATCAGATTTTTTCTATAACATCATTTTTCACAAGCTGAACTAGCTGGGGCAGATTTTGTTAGGATGTATTAGTTATTCCTAAAATATCATCCGGTCAAACCAATTTCACTTAGGCTAAACTAGAACATCCTAATGCTCATAGGATATTCTAGCTCATCCTAGCACAATAGGACACAATAGTTTCACCTAGACTGAACTATAGTACATCCTAACACCTGTAGAATGCTCTAGTTTTTTTTAGCACAAACTAGTTTTGCTTACACCAAACTAATACATCTTAAGAAACATAGGACATACTAGTTTGGCCTAGGTAATTCGCGTTTGTCCGGAATTTCCTAGGTCAAACTAGAATATCGTAACAGCCATAGGATCTTCCGGTTGGTTCTGCAACAAATAAGTTTCGCTTAGGTCAAACTAGAACATCATGAGGCCTATTAGATGTTTTAGTTTATTCAAATTGGTTTGGCCAGCTGATATTTTAGAAAAAACTAGTACATCTGAAGGGAAATGGGGTAAACTAGTTTAACCTTATGAGGATATAACAGGATAAACCAGTTTTGGCTATAAAGCCTTCATTAGATAAAACTAGTTTGTCCTATTCCCTACCAGGTGTACTAGTTTTTTTCTAAAATATCCGCAGGTCAAATTACTTTAGATAAATTTTGTTACGTTGAGGTAGTTATTCCTAAAATATTATCCGACAAAACAGGTTTGTCCAAGGACAAACTAAAACATCCTACCACCCTAAAGATGTTCTATTTTTCCTAGACGAAACAGGTTTGTCCTAAAACCAACTGGAACATCGTAGGACTCTTAGGGTGCTCTAGTTTGGCCTAATGAAACAAGTTCGTCCCAGGACGAACTAGAACATCCGATGGTCCTTAGAATGTTCTAGTTTGGCATAGGAAATAATGCAATGTATAAGTTTACTATATTAATGTCGAATCGAGAAAATCATTTTTGGTTTCAGAAATTAATAAAAATAAAATGGAATAAATATCTAAAAATTCTGAGAAGTGCAAAAATGATCTTAATGATATTCTAGGATCTCAGAGTAGATTGTTTGATATCAATTCTCATCTTTGGTAGATCGATAGTCTGTAGTAGCCCTATTTTCGTTCAAAACACAACGCATAAAATTAAACTAAAAACCGTAGAAATTGATAGCCCAGTGGAACACGGAGGGAAGTGAGAGAAAGCGCTCAAAGGGCAAGCAGAAGATCACAAATTCTTACGAAATTTATTAAAATCATCATTTCACCGTAGTCAAATATTAAGACAGTCTTTAATAGCATATTAGGCATAATTATTAAATTTTGAAGTTAGGAAAAACATATTCGATGATGAAACGATCAGCTGATAACGAGTGACTGTTTTCAATCGACTTTTCAGACAGAGATCTTATATCTAAGAACACACTACGTCATATATTTGTAAATCCCCTCAACACTGAATAATTCGGTATTTTTTTTTACCAAGCAATTTTTCTGACAAAAACGAAATCTACGAGCTTGATTGTTGCTCAATTCCTAATCATTTTACAATTGTCCTTCGGCGCGACGCAATCTCACGAAGAGTGATATGTTCGAAACCGTATGCGTTAAGAGTCATGATACTAGTTCAAAATGGCAGCAGCTACATCGACAACTCCTCCAGTACCGCCTGTTGCGAAAAAATTCAAAAGAACCGGAAGGAAAAAGAAATCCGCAAAAAAGCTCTTTCACGCCGATTTAAATGCAGTCCGTCAAGTGAACCCGATCGAAGGCACCGATTACGTCATTGAGTATGTACTTTCTGAAGAAAAAAAATTCGAAGTTAGAAGAGGCCACTACAGAGGTATACTGGCCAAACCAACGTACGAGATAAGAACAAATAAAACTCACGATTTACGAGACGAGTTCTCCGGATATTGCGGCCAACGTAAAGGTATTAAAAACTGGTTGTATACGGTGTAGAAGCAAACCAGCGCACGTTGGAGTGCAATTAATTAGAAGCGATTATCCATAAGTGTGAAAAGTTTTGTAAACCGACAAAATACATGTATTTATTTTTTTAAATATGCTTTTAAGTGTTTTCAATTCCTAGTATACCGCAGACAACAACTCATAGAATATGCTAAAAGGTAGGTAGTAGGTAGGATACGATAATAAAGACAACGAATAACGATGTGACCTGATACAGTAGAGGGAAATGCTTTATTACTTCTCTCCTATCAACGAATCTATCCTTCCTTTCTTAACTAGGTATTATCACTACTACTACAACACTCGCATACACCTAAACATAAACTTCTATGTAACGAATTTTATTTTATTCAAACATTATACACACGTCAACGTAGCTCGATATAATTCAATCTACACGCACCCTATTTCCTTCAATTCCACAATGATATGAAAATTCAGTGAATTTAACGTCGAATGTACCGGAAATGATGGTCGAATTCAAGAAAAGCGTGCTGAAAATGTCACGAAGCAGTTTCAGAATAAATTTTCGTTTTTTTGCTCAAACTTCAATGTGAATTTCATCGAAATACGCCATTTTACATTCGTGTATCATTAACAAATCCTACATGGCTCAAATTTAACTCGAACAAGAAGAAGAGCTGGGTGATGGGGTAAAACGAAAAGTAAAATTAGGTGATCGGTATACCTTTTATCTATCGTTTATAAATCACAGACGATACACAGCAAATGATACTTATACTCATTCTTCGTTATTGTTACGTTACTTTCTCGTTCCTTATATATATATTTTTTTTTGCATGCTTAATTTACGATCTTCCTCAGCAATACTTATACTTCCATTAGCAGAAGAACAGCGTTATATCTCTTCCCTCTGGTACTTCTCGACTTTATGCTTTCGTTCGTTTTTCTTATCCCTCTTTCTTTTTTTTTTTTTATCACATACGATACAGCAGTAGGTAGGTATTCGAATCGAGTTATCTCGCTCTGGAAATTACATTTTTCTTCTCTTTTTCTGAACGTGTCATCTACATTCTATTTAAAGCTTTATTCAGAATACGTCCGAATAAGATTTCTCTTCACAACCTCAATTTCTTGATTTTCCTGTCTTTATTTTTTCTCCCCGAATGTATGATTTATTTTGGATGAAATTATCTCGTTTTCTCTTTTCGCTCAAGAGTCGTGTATCTATCTATGAGTAGATATATTTATTGAATATGTTTTCATTTTCTTGTTTCTTTTTCAACGCTTACCCACATATTTTTGCAGAATGTAAGTACCTAGTTGGTTTAATGTGGAAGAAAATACGAGCTAAAGATTTATATCTAAGACTTGATACGAAATAATTTCGTAAATCTAGAATAAAAATAGACCACGACTGGAAAAAAACTCGGAACAAGGATATTTTCATGAATACGTCAAGATCAGCTCTATGAATAACGTTACTAAAAGTCGTCATCGATAGGTGTATTTTGTAGTCCACACGCCGGTCAAACCCATACAAACCTCTGGTTTTTCAATTTTACCACCTTCGGAATTGATTTTACGATAAAAATAGCGAAGTCTTTTTTCGTTCTACCCTAAATTTCCTACAACTTTGATGTTTAATATTTTTTCGTAAGAGTGATAGGTGAAGAGCTAAAAGTTTTCAAAAATTCTAGCTTAACACTAAACAATGAATGCAATTTGTACCAAAGTATTTCCACTATACGTATAATTTTTTTTTTCGGTCATTACTCGCTCGCACACCAACTCACAAATTCGATTCGATAAACAACTGTTAAAGCAGTACAAGAGTACACGTTTCATTGAAAACTCGAACATCGAACGACGCTACACATAAAACTAATAAAATTAACGTTCTGGAAAATAATACTCGAACGCCAAAACGAGAGAAAAAAAAAGAAGAAAAATACGAGTTAAAACGATCGTGTAGTGTAAGTACCTTGCGCTAAGCGAATAGAAAACTTACAAATAGTAACTTTATTATTATACGGAGTATCGAAGTACGATAAATTTTACCATTTTTCTACCGCATCTGTTTCTCTTCCTCTTGACGCAGTGACGCTCTCTTCCCAGTCGTTTGATTCTTTTTTAATACACTTTCTGTTTGGCTTTACATCGTTGTCGATGAGGCCTCATACACACGACAAAAATATACGAAAATTAATTTCACTTGTATTTGCGTACAATTTCTTTGGCGCGGTTTAGTTCTTCGACTCTTTTCCTCTCACGATGCCCTATTTTAAATTCTCTACTTCTCGACTAAATTACGAATAAATTCTCCGACGGGTTTCTTTTAATTTCTTTCTTTCTTTTTTTGAGAATCCTTAAGATATCGTAGGTACGATTCGAATTTTAAGACGACGACGAAGAAGCGATGTAATGGGATATTATAGTCCAATCATTCTGGATAAAAAAAAACCTCGTGCGGAAAAAATTCCCATCAAAGATTTTTTTAATGGTATATATCCGGTGGACGTGCACAAACAACATACTATAAGTCCCCATCGATAGAGGTAGAGTGTAATCCACAAGAGGTCAAGTCTCCCTCCCCCCCAAATAAATTTTATCGCTATATCTTCGCAAATATCAGTTTCAACGTGACAAAAGTTACGCAAGAATTCGAAGTAGACTCAGTTTCGTACAATTTTGGTCCTATGAATTTTTTCGTAGGTATGATAGGGGTGGCAAGGGTGAGCCCTCAAAAAAGGGTGTTTTTCAAGTTAGAGGATAAATTGCGATGTACTGAGGATTCTCAGAAATATCAATTTTTCTCATACATACTATCCCTTCACCCCCTTCCTCATGTTTTTTCTATACTTTACCTTGGAAACCAGACAATGCAAGTTGAATTATACAATTAGAAATTACTAAAATACCAAGTTTTTGTACAGGTCGTACTCCCCCGGTTACATCATCCTCTCCCCTCCACCCCACACCTCTATGTAAGCAAGTACCTGGTATTCTATTATTTGATAAAACATAACCTAAGGATCACTCTTCGGTACGTAAGGTAGGTTTTCTTGAGCAGTAGTAGTGGTGGTTACCAACTGTTTGTCTGGTTGGAGGGAGGAGGAGGGGTGAAAGGAGAATTCTGCAAAAATTAGATAAAAATACAGTGAAAGATAGAGAAGTGAGGAAGGGAGATAAGGTAACAGTTGGGTAGAGCTGAGAGAATGTACTGAAGTGGAGGTTGTTTGCAGTGGTGGGAGGGGAGGCAGGTATGAGATGTGCTCGAAGTGGAAGGGGTTAGGTGATAAGGTGAGAGGTGAAGGAGATGGAAGTGTGCCATTTGTACTCATACAATACAATTTTTTCGTGAAAAATTCAGGGACCTCTGACTTGTACGAGCTTCAGACGAATACTGAATTCATCATGACCAACGTGTTTGTATTTATAGGTTTTTTGTGTTAGAATAATTATATTTCTTAGAAAAGAAGAAAGCATGTAGAGTAATAGGGGTTGTTGATTTTCAAGTTCTATCTGTAGTATACAAGAAAAATTGATTTTAAGCAAGAAGAAGCCTGAGTGAGACAAAAAAAATGATGGTGAGAGCGTCATTCGGATGAAAAAAAATTATTCCTCGCCATAATAACCAATACTCGTATTTTTTCAGAGGGAAAGAGGAGGAACGGGAGTACAACTTGTACGAAAACTTGGTATTTCAAGTTGAATCGCCTGGTTTGTAAGGAAAAATACTGAAAAAAACGACGTGAGTGAGGGGAGGGGGTACAGGGGTAGTATGGATGAAAAAAATTATATCTCCGAGGAAAATTACCATTTATCCTTAGTACGATTCATAACGTGAAATTTCGTCGCATTTTATCACAATGTATACTGTGACCTGAAAAACATCCTTTTTTTGAGGGTTCACCCCCACCGCTCCTCTCATACCTACGAAAAAATTTATAGGAGCACAATTGCAGGAAAGTAGGTCTACTTCAAATTCTTATGCAACTTTTGTCAGGTTAAACCTGGTATTTACAGAGATATAGTGAAAGAATCACTTGGGGGGGGGGTCTTGATCCTCCTGTGGATTGCGCTCTACCTCTGTCGACGAGGACTTTTAATATGTTGTTTGCGGACGCCAAGAAGCTCTTTAAAGTTTCAAGAGAAATGAGAGTTCCTGCTCCAATAGTAAATTTGTTGGCGTGCCTACATCAGTTCAATTTTATGATGGTGAGTGTTGATGCTGAAGAATCTGAGGTTTTTCAAGCAGAACAATGGGTACGTCAAGGATGCCAATTATCCCCCCAGTTATTCAACATCTACGGTAAGCACATAATTCGCGAGGCTCTGGAGCAAGGGACTGGTGGTATTTCCATTGGAGGAAGAAGAATCTCTAATCTGTGGAAATCTCGAAAAAGATATTCTATTTGGTAAGGCCTCTGACAAAAGAGAGAGAGGAAGATCTCCAATAGGGTGAGTAAAAAAAAAAACGATTATTTTTTTTTCACTTGGTACCCTGAAAAACTGGTTGGTAGACACCTCAAAAAAATTCTCTCCACGTATGAGCTCTTAATTTTAATAGGAACGTCCTCCGTCTT
>FIZR01022535.1:0-15319 GCA_900060175.1 Ferrisia virgata
TATTGTTATAAAGAAAATTGCATATCTTGGTGTCTACTATATGAAAAAAAAAATTTCATCTCATATACTTGTAGGAAATTGAATTCTCTACAAAAAAGGTCTCTTACAATTTTTTGATAAACCTCGCCGTTTAAAAGTTATTGAAGGTTAAAGTTTCAAAATTCCTTAAAATAGTGAAACTTTAACCTTCAATAGAAACTTTTTTTTTTTTTCATTTTAATCTAACATATCGCACAATTCTAAACTTCCAACCTCCCAGTAGCATCACATACGCGTTATGTTAGTTATAATAATGATGCCAAGTACATCACATTAAAACATGCGCGTCTTTTACATGTTCATCATTAAAGCTAAATGATAACGAAAATATGAAAAATGTCGACTTTGGCAAATTTCACAAACATGCGACTCAACAGAAATGAACAAAACTGAGCGCTCATACATCTGCAACAGATGGCTCCGTAATGAAGAATTCAATATGACAGATTACTATATAGAATAAAGTATAGCGAAGTATACATTTACGTATATAAGATGTAAGCATATATATAGGGTGGAAAAAATGGTTGCCAGTACAAGAGAGAAAATCTATCTTCGTTAAAACATAAAATAATTCCACCATCAAGATTTTGAGTTCAACGTACACACACCTTATGTACGTACTCTCTCACAAACATTTACTCGTACATGCAGGAAAACCTTTCAAAATAATCACTTCCTGTAAATCTGACATCCATTGTACGTTTTTTGACGTTTAAAAGAAAACTTTGGCTGGAAAATCATGGACTTGACAAAATATTATATTTGATGCATTGATGTATACTTGATACTTTTTAAATTATTGGCAGAAAAGAGCGAATCAATGGAACAAAATTTTATTTCAACTCAGTTCTAATGGTTTATGAAAAAAAAAAAAAAAAAAAAACCAGGACGTCAAATCTTCATCCAAATGTAGTACTTGTGATTTTTATTAAATCCAAAAGATAAGATTTTTTTATCGTAATGCATTTACAATCCAAATCATTGGTGGATAAACTATAAAAATTCAAATAATGTCGATTGCATACGTGATATATACCTGCAGTAAGTATATTAACGAACAAAGTTATCTGCAACATACCTTCGATGCTAACAGGGTGTTTGATAAATAATTCATCACTGACAAAGGACATTAACTCGAAAGGTACATGATTGGATAACTTTTTGCTAACGAAACCTTCAGATATTGGATATAAAATTAAAAAAAAATCATCCCAAAAGATTTAGTTTAGTCTATTTGTCAAATTTAAATAACACACGTTTATTCAAATGAGCTCAAACGAATTTTAAGCATAGAAAGTTTTTGAAAACTCCCTTTTTTAAACCTGTACCAGAGTGATTTGAAGATGGCGAATCGAAATGCACCAAAATTGCTTACTCTATATCCCTCATTGATCAATATGTCATTTTTTTTTACTTCCCAAATCACATATGACGAACAATTTTAACATTTAATTTATGAAAATTCCTTAAATATCCATCTTTCTTAGGATGTAATAATTCATTAGAACTGGTTTAGGGGCTACGTTCCTAATTATCTAGATCGTCATACCTTCCTAGGTCAATTGGTAGGGGGGGTGCTTGGATCCAAAATTGGAAGTATTGTTCGCTTTTTGTCCAATCGATAGAGAATCAAAAGTTGTTTACCACATCCAAAAATTCAACCTCTTACGAATTATAGGAGGGGAGAGTGAGAGGTTTCCCCTCTTTGACCTTGAAAAACAACTACTCCTTACACAACTTCCCTCCAAATTGAGCTGGAAATTTGGAATTTGGATTTTTGTGTGGGTTTTCATGTTTTTTCAATTCGTCCCACGCATATCTACCTTCCAAATTGAGCTAGAAAGTTGAAATTGAGTACGTAGATGGTAGGAGGAGTTCAGATGTGCCTTTTGCAGGTTTAGGTTATTCATTCCCATTGCTTCCTTGCTCAGCCCCAAAAAAGTACCTTTCTGGCAAGTTTTTCTTATTTTTCGAGTATGTTTCGTGCATACCTCCCCTTCAAAGTGATCTAGATGGTTGAATTTTGGTATGTAAATTCAGTAAGGGTTTTAGATATGATTTTTCACTTTTAATACTTACCAGCACTTCCCCTCCCCCCTCCCCAACATTGATCGAGAAAAAATATGGCAGAAACCTCGTATCATCTTCGATTTATGAAAATCAGGCCCAAAAAGCAACGCGTTGCGATGCTTTTCTTTATGTGAAATTTAAAATTAACGAAGCACATACTTTGTCGTGATTTGTGATAGTAATTATCTGCGTTGGAATTCATTTTTTCATTTTTTTTGAAAAAAAATTTAGTGCCCTGTATTTTTAAAATTTCAAGAAATAATTAACGAAGAGAAAGGGATAATGGGGAAAGAGCTTGTAAAAAACACAAATTCCTGTTTTTAATTGTCAAAGTTTATTATTGGATTTGTACCAACTTATTAAAATTTTAGAAAAAAATATGCAATCCATCGAAGTTGAATGTGAAGAAACTTTCTTATTGCTTCCCCAGTCTTTAAACCTGTCTGGAGTCTGCATGAGATAATTTTAGTACACAAAATTTTCAAAATGGTCCTAATAGACTGAAAATGAACTTCGATAATAATTAATAATGTAACGCTTACTCGTAGAATTGTTTTGGTAGCATATTAATGCTCATTCAAGCCAGGTTTATAATTATTACATTTATAGAATCTACGTACAATTCTTTTCCATATTTTCTTCGCGTAACTATTACGCGAAAAAGGAGAAGAAAAAAAAAATGGAACATTTTTTCCTAGCGATGATGGTGTTTCTCTCAAAGATACTTACTCTTATGCCATCGAAACTTAAAACTTTTTTCTCGAGTACTCTCAAGTAGATGTGAATACATTTTTAGTCATTTTGTTTCGAGGCACGAGATGAGATTAGTTTAACGGAGTTCTTTCCATCCCTTCCAATGCCATTAATTTATTCGCGCCTTTTTACAAAAGAATGAGAAGTACTCGTTAGCGAGAGTTGTTACTTAATCGTCTCCGGGCTCTGGGAAAAATTCTACTTGAAATTCCCCATATATATTTTTTTTCACTTCGTTCGCCTTTCTTTCATTGTGTGTAGATTTCAGGTATCTATAATTTTTGAAAAGTTTTGGTTAATGTGTTTTTTAAATGTACGCTGAGTTGTTTCCTCTCTATATTTATGTGCAATGTGTGTAGCTGCTGGTTTATATATGTACGTACTTTTGAATTTTTCTTTTTCTCATTCAAAATGCCCGAGTAATTGGCTTGTTATAATTGCATGTTCATAAAGGTGTTGAATGTTGAATTTCAAATGAATCATGGTTGAATAATTTGAAAATTTTATTTTCCAACGTACTCGTAGTTTAGGTAATGGTAGTCTTTCAAGTACCCGCTTGAAAATTGTATTTTTGTTGTTTATTTTACCGATATATCGATGATGATGTTGATGATGTCGTATTTCAAGAAATAGAAAATACCAATGATGCGTTAGTCAAATATTTTTTATTCGAGTGCAATTTTTTAGAATTTTACGAATTCAAAACTTTTATTCATTTAAGTCGAGTGTTTCGTAATGCACTCCGAAGCGTAGGTCGTACTTGATATGAGATTTTATCACTTGTGGATTAATAATTTTTTTCGGGCGCGGTGGCGATGCATTTATGTTACACAGTGTGTCTTTATTTTGCGAGGAAAAAATACCTTAAACCGTGAAGAGTGTTCGATATTGATTCGTTGGCTTTTTAATTCTTATAATGGTGGTGTTGTGAATTTTCCACTTATTTTCGTCTTGAGTATGTTCAAGGCGGAAAAGGTGAAGAGAGGGGGTCTTTTGATGAAAATCGTTTCGACTTTAATGTTATGTAGTAACTTTTTTTCAGTGTTACCAGTCGTAGTTTTCGTATGAAAAATTTTTCTCTAGGTGATGTGAAATTGATGAAAACAATTTACTTATCCTTTGAAAATAAAGAAATAATTAGAAATGTGGGATTAAATTTCTAAATTTTCACTGTTGACAACCGTGCGCTTCCAAATTGCCTTACCTAATTATTCAAAACCTGTAATATTTGACTGTAGAATTTATGCTTTAAAAATGTGCAAAGAAGAAAATATCATACATAAAGCATTAGTCGCGTCGCGCGTCATGAGAAATGCCAAAACCAATACGAAAGTGAAATAAAATGAAAATAATGTTCTAAATACAAAATGAAATTGAGCTTCAGTTGAAATGTAGAGAATTTTGAAGTTCTCGTTCTACATTTTCTCGTCAAATTCTTAGTCAAATTACGCAGAACAGAGATTAAGTATTACTAATTTATGCTTGATTCTTTTCAAAAAAACTATTACGTGAAAGAGAAATTTAAAAAATTTATTCGAATTTAACAGGATGATTACATTTATGATTATGATTTTGAAAAAGTTCGAAAAGTTTAATTTTATTGAAGAGATTCAAATTTCGTTTTGTTTTCGGAGATTTTTCGCAGTTTTTTCGCTTAATTTAGATGAATTTTCATATGTATTCAGTAATTTTTTTTCGCAAATTTCGCTTAGTTTTCTGTATTTTTATAAATTTTTGTCAATTTTTATGCTCAATTTTTAGCTATTTTTTTGGATTTTAAATATTTTTTTGTGAATTTTTGGTAAATTTGTACTTTTACGATATTTTTGTCAGTACTTTTTTAAAAAATGATTTATAACATTTTTCTAAACTTTTAATGAAATCTTCATATTTTTCAACACTTCTTCGTAAATTTGGGTAAATTTTTTATGAATTTTTTTTCTGATTTCCAACAATTTTTAATAACTTATTTTCAACATTTTTGATAAATTTTCATATTTTTCAAAATTCTTTTTATGAATTTTGGCAAATGTTTTGTAGTTTTATGCATTTTTGTCAAATTTTTGCTCAGTTTTCGATAATTTTTTAGGATTTTTTATGCGTATAATCGTCAAGTTTTCTTATCATTTTTTCGTAAATTTTGGTGAATTTTCCCCACTCTTATACTATTTTATGAACTCTTTTGTTCGGTTTACGAAAATTATAGGTACAAGATTTCTTTTAAAATTTTAGGAAAATTTTCAAATTTTTTAACATTTTTCCGTAAATTTTGGTGAATTTTCTGTATATTTTTACGCACTTCTATCCATTGTTTTTTCAATGTAAAACAATTTTATAAAATTTTTTTCCAAATTTTTAGTAAAATTATATTTTTTTCAATATTTTTTCGTAAATTTTGGTGAATTTTATGTACATTTTTACATATTTTTATCAATTTTTCTGTTCAATTTTTAACGATCATGAAATTTTTTTATTTTGTAACGTTTTTTCGTAGTTTTTAATAAATTTTCCGCACTTTTGCACTTTTTTATCAATTTTTTTGTTCAGTGTACAACAATTATACAAGATTTTTTCTAAAATTTCAGCAAAATTTTCTACTTTTTCGACATTTTTTCGTAAATTTTAGTGATTTTTGTGTACGTTTTTACGCATTTTTATCATATTTTTGTTCGGTTTTCAACAATTATATAAATTTTTTTTCGCTAAATTTTTGCAAATTATTGGTCCTTTTTGCTTTTTTAATCTAATTTTCTATGTCATATTGTCCATAGTGGGGGGAGGGGAGATATTAACAAAGTACGTTTTGGGACTCTAGAAGACTATTACGACTATTTTTGGCCAAATCAAGCAATTTTTTTATCCTCTCCCCCCCCCCCAACCAACCGACATTTATCAAATTTTGAAAATAGGCTTCGATTAGCTGCAGACTTGATATCCTGAAACAGGGTTGACCCTGGGTCAAAATTCGGTCATGTCCTAATTAAGGGAGGAGGAGGTACAAAAAGTTTAAACCCCAAAAACGGTGACTTTTTAATCCAATCGATAGGCAATCCATGGTTGTATAACAAATCCAAAAATCAGCCTCCTAGGTCAATTAGGAGGGGAGATATTCGGGTTTCTCCCGTTTTTGACCTTGATAAAGGGCTGTTCCTCCCCTATCTCTCCATCAAATTGAGCTAGGAAGTTGAAATTTGATATGTAGATTTAGCATAGATCTTAGACATGCCTTTTGGGGATCTCGTTTTTCCAGCCTCGTAGTACCTCCTCACAGCCCCAAAAATATAGTTTTTTGGTAGGTTTTCCTCATTTTTTGAGTGTGTTCCTCGCATAACTCCCCTCTAAATTTAGCTATGAGGTTTAAATTATTTGGGAAATAGACTTCGATTAGCAGCGGACCAGGTTTGACCCTGGGTCAAAATTCTGTTATGTCCTAATTTAGGGGAGGGAGGGGGGTGCTGAGAGGCTAAACCCTGAAAATTGCGACTTAAATTCAATCGATAGACAATCCAAAGTTGTATAACAAATTCTGGCATTTTGGGGGTTTCGATTTTTCAGCCCAGTTGCACCCCCCTACCTTTACCACTGATTAAAAAAAATAGCGTATGCTGTTTTTTTCTATTCACATAATCACAATATTTCATTTTACTTTTTTTTTTGGTTGTTGTTAAAAAATAATTACGCGTGTTAATTTATGTTTTTGATAATTTATTCGTACGTATAATGTAACTTCATTTGCTAAAAGCCTGCCTTTAATGGAAATTTTTGAAATACTATGTATACCATAAAATTAAGCTGTTGTTTGGTTACATCAAAAATACGTATAAATATATGCGATACGTTCGAAATACATATTATTCGTGTTACATCGACCGAAATTTATTCAAAATGTAAAACACATTCGTCACCAGCGATGACGACGAACTAATTGTTTTTAGATATTTTATCTATTATACGTATAGAATGTATATATGCATCGATTGAAAAATCCTATCCTTGCCAAAAGGCTCCAATGGGCGCTGTAAATAATAGTACAGCCTTTCTTTTTTTTTTTACCTAACCGATTTTCATCGCGATTGCACGAATACGATATAATATTCGAACTGTCAATCGTGTATGTCTATGTCATTGTGGAAAAAACGTCGTCGGCGCCGTTTCGATAACGAAGTATAATACCTATGGATATTGTGTGTATGTGTGTGTACGAGTATAGCTTTGTAGAGGTGGGTAGTAGAGGTACCTAATACAAAAAAATAATACCACCAACGATACCCGAGTTCAATTTGGTTAGGTATAGGTATAGGTATACAAAATGCATCGTGAGTAAATTTAAAGTTACGATTTCGATACTTTTTTTTTTTTTTTATACACATCGATAGAAAAGGTAAACTGATGGGAGTTATGTCAAAGTTGTCAAATATAGGACTGAAATGTACCTATACGTGGGTAAATATATATTAACTGCTGAGAGTATTTTTTGCTATGCTGTTATATACATACATACATTTTACCAAAGTAATGAAGGGTACAATGGCGACGGTACAGGGCGATGCTGTATATCTACTTACGAGATTTACATCATTTTTTACCTCTCAACGTTTCTGTATATTGTAGCTATTTTCATAAATATTTTTGCTGCCATATACCGGTAGATATACATAAATGACACAATATCTATAGGTACTAGGTAGGTAGGTATCCTACCTGGCTATACCTGTATGAAAACGAATAAAATAAATTCTTTTGTGTTACCGGATTCGAGAGTAAAATGGATTAATAAAACAGCCTATGATGAACATTAAGATAAAATGTATCGGTTATATGTAGAGTAGAAGGAAAAAGCTCTTGACGGTCTCTCTGGACGAATGTAAATTATAATATGATTTTTTTCTATACCCGATATACATGTTACCTATCTATATAAAACTATATACGAAGTTACGAAAAGGTTATTCAATGTTATGGGATTTCGAGTTAAAGAGATTCACGCTGCACGCTTTATAGGAGTACTACATATTGGAATTTGTAGTACGGATGTTTGCGGGTAATTTTTTTCTTTTTCCTTCGTACCTTTTTTTTTTTTTTCGTTCTTTCTTTTCCAATGGATGAACTTATTTCACTCGATTACTTTACGTATCACGTACATACTTAAACCTATATAGGTAGGTAGGTAGGTATATATGGAAGTTTATACGGCGCCGTTAACACCATATAGCTTTTTATTTACTTTCATTTTTCTTATATGAAGTATCCTACATACCAAAAACCATACCCGCCGATGTATATTACAACACCTTTGGAATTGAGTGAAAAAGAGGCGCGCAAAAATGTGTATAAAAAACTATCTATATCCATCGATGAACTACGTACTACGTAGAGCTGGTAGACTGGCTCATCGTCGTGTAATTTATCGAACGAATAAATATACTATAATATATATACGAATGCCAACTGAACGTAGTTGGAAGATTTTTACGAGTGTTCGAGCATTCGTTCTCGATCGAAAAATAGCTAGTATTTTTTTAACGTCGAAAAACGAAACGTAAAACGATTAATTAGCAAGAGGGTTGATTTCGATCGTCGACCTAATTCTTTTTACGTTCCATAGACGACAAGACGGCTTTCATTACATAAAACAAAAGACGATATGATATTTATTCTCGGTGACATACAACTCGTCGAGAAGGTTTTTTTTTTCTCTTCCTTTTTCTCATTACGTAATAGAATTTTATGGTGGTGTGTATACCTAACTCTATACCTAGCTTATACGATACGATGCGATGCTATATACCTACCTAGGAGGGTTTTTTTTTTTTTTTGTAAAATTAGAAAAAAAAAAGAAGAGAAGAGACGTTGAAGGTATATAAAAGCTCGCGTCTTTTCTATGGGTAATCAAAATAAATGCTTCGAATAAAAGGTTCGCCGCGCTAGGTACACGTATTTTTACCAGCATTACGAAATTACCATGCTAATTTCGCGTTTTTACTCCGGTAGATATGGTATACGCGAGTATAATATGGTGTTCGTATGTATGTACTTTGTGTGTATGTACTTTCATGTAGCTAAGCTACGTAACGTACGCCGAATGCTTCTCGTATTAACGAGAGTTATTTTTGCATTGTGTAGTCTTTGTTTTTTTGAGGCTCTATTCGAACCACTGCTGCGCCCAGCAGCCGGAGCTTTTCATCGTATTTGGAATCGTATAGCGGAAATCAAACGTGCGATGGTGGGTGTTTTTAAATATGGCGTCGAAAAAGTGAAAAAATTTTTTCAGCACGATAAGAATTTTACCTCGATTATATATTTTTATATAAGTATTACTCTGTTTTTATTTGTTTTTACCCTAGTAGTCGATGGTTGAAAGGGTGAAATAAAGAACGAGCTGATGTATTTGATAGATTTGTAGAGTTTGGAGAATTTTAAATAAAATACAGATGTAAACCGAGCTCGAAAAAGGGTTAGTTTATTGTAAAAAAAAAAAACCGTATTAATGGATCCAACTTGATATGCCTAATATTGATTTACAATTGAATCAGATAACTGAAATTTGGTAGATTATATTTAATACATCGAGCACAGATGCTCAAATCTAGAGTGTTTTATTTTAGGTTGGTTAATCGTTTTTTTTTTACATTAGTAATTTTTTGAAAAACTTAAAAAAACGAGTTGTGTTGGGGGGGGGGGGAAGAAGATAATTTAAAAGGGAATTGTTTTTTTTAAATTAGTAATTTTTTGAAAAACATAAAAAAACGGGTTGGGGGGGGGGGGGGGGAAGAAGATAATTTAACAGTGAATTGTTGAAACTTGTAAATAGTACAACTAGAACTACCACTGGAAACTAAAATGTTAAATTTTGGGTTTACTGATGAGTTTGGTAGGCAATTACATGAGGAATTGGCGTAAAAAATTGCGAAACTCGCATTAAAATCTATAATTTGATGTTTTTGAGCTGTTGCAATGAGGCTGAAAAGTCAAAATAAATAATCAGATTTGTATTTTGTGTTCAACACCTCAAAAAATACAGTACGTGAATTTTCAAAACAATCGGACGAAATTCCCATAATTGAACCGGTTTTCTTGAAACCGGTTCATTTGTACCAGTTTTAATGATCAGATTTGTGCTGAGCATTTAAACAAAGACTATGTCTGCAAATTTTCAGAAAAAATCGGACTGAATTTCTATAATGAAATCGGTTCATTTGCACCAATTTTCATAATCAGATTCGTGTCCAGCGTCTCAAAAAAAGCGAAATGCGAATTTTCAAAAAAAAATTAAACCGAATTTCTGTAATGAAATAGGTTTATCTCGAAATCGGTTTATTTGCACCAGTTTTTAATAATCAGGTTCGTTTTCACTACCTCAAAAAAAGACTATATGCGAATTTTCATAAAAAATCGGAACTGTATTTCTGTAGTGAAACCGGTTGGTTTGCACTAGGACTGAGTTTTTATGATGAAACCGGTTTATTTGCTGTAATTTTCATAATCAGATTCGTGCTCAGCTCATTAAAAAATACATTATGCGAATTTTCATTAAAATCAGACAAAATTTCTACAGTGAAACCGGTTCATCTTGAAACTAGTTCATTTAAAAGATAGTATGCAAATTTTCAAAAAAAAAAAAAAAAAAATCGGGCGTAATTTCTATCTTGGGCTTGGTTGGTGTGCATTACCGCGATATGCAAGTATTCCAAAAAATCGGACTAAATTCCTTTAATGAAACCGGTTTATCTCGAAACCGGTTCATTTGTACTAATTTTCTTTATCAGATTCGTGTTCAGTGCCTCAAAAAAGGCAGTGCGTGGATTTTCGTAAAAATTGGACAAAATTTCTTCAACGAAACCGGTTTATCTGGAAACCCGTTCTTTAATACTAATTTTCCCAGTGAGATTGGTTTGAATATCTTGAGAAAAGGCAGTATGATTTTCAAAGAAATTGAGCAAAATTTCTATAATGAAACCGGTTAGTTTGCACTGAGCAGTATGTGAATTTTTGAAAAATTGGACAAAATTTCGCGAACGAAACCGGTTTATCTCGAAACCAGTTCATTTGTACTAATTTTATTTATCAGATTCGCGTTCAGCGCCTCAAAAAAGGCAGCGGTACGCGAATTTTCTTAAAAATCGGATTAAATTTCTATATTGAAACCGGTTTACCTGGAAATCCATTCATTTGCGCTAATTTTCGTATTCAGATTTGTTTGAGGAGCTTAAAAATAAAAAAGACATTATGCAAATTAAAAAAAAAAAAAAATGAAACAAAATTTTCGTGCATATTTCTGCAATGAAACCAGTTTATTCTAAACCGGTTCATTTGCGCCAATTTTCAAAATCAGATTCGGGCTCGGCAATTTAAAAAAATGCGCTTTGCAAATTTTCGAAAAAAAAAGGAAACAAAATTTCTGCGCATATTTTTGTAATGAAACCGGTTTATTCTAAACCGATTCATTTGTGCTAATTTTCATAATCAGATTCAAGTTCAGCAATTTAAAGTGAATTTTTAAAAAAATCGTACAAAATTTCTGAAATAAAAATAGTCATCTGAAAACCAGTTCATTTACGGGAATTTTCATGATGAAATTCGAGCTCAGTACTTCGAAAAATGAAGGTTCAAGAAATTTCATGCAAATTACAAGTGTGAAGTTTTTGGAAGGATATCCTCATGTAATGAATTAATTTTAATGATATTTTCCATTGAAAATTGTATTCATTTCATTTGGGATTTCTTCAATGGGAAGCAGGGGAGGGGGAGATTTTGAACAAATCGAGGACCTCAGATTTGTACCACGTTGAATTTGCTAATAACAATTCAACTTTTGTATAAAAAATTAAGTAAATGATTGAAATTCGAAAATTCAAATGAAATCTTGACTCGATTTTTGTCTAATTGTGAATTGAAGAGTAAGAATTGTGTTTTGAAATTTTGAGTAAATTGTTCATAAAAAGTGTTCTCTTTTTTCAGGGTGATTTGACTTGTCAAACACGAATTTGTGGTCAGTTTTTTCATTCGTAATTTATAAAGGGTTAATTATAGATACGGATTATAAAACAGTTGTATAATTTTTTCATTTTTTTTTTTTTTTAAATTCATCGAAAATCCATAAATAAACGTCTCTTTTTATTTATATAAGTTTCGTTTAAGTTCAAGATAATTTTGATATAAAAGATGGAAGAAATGTATTATTTTTTGAATTTTTGAACGTGTTTTAACCATTTTTTGGATCCGGCCAAAATATATATCATACATTAAGGCATTACGAAATTAAAAAAAAAAAAAAATTCCAACCCTGGCACCATCTTAAAAAAAACGTTTTTAATTATTTTTTTAAATTTTCAAATCGCTGATATGAACCAATCTTTTTGAAAATTTTATCATGTGTGACCCCTGGTTAGTATCTGTAGACGATAAAAACATCAAAAAATTTTCATGCACCTCATTCTCATAAATAAAACATTAAATTTTAACCCGTGTATGGAACGTAATAAATCTGAAACGAGTTGGTATAGTGTGATCGTAGTTTCGGTAGAAATTTTTCGCATCAAAGGTAACATTTTGAACGCTTTCGATAAAAATTTGCCTCAATGGTCGATTTCATCTTCTCACTTGAAAAGATCCTTTTACAAAAAAGGGGGGAAGGAAACTGAAGAGGTCAACTTTTTTCAAACGGTATAATTTGTATCGAGGGCGAATTTCCTCTCTTTTTTTTTTTTTCATCATTAATCCCTTCGAGTATTTCTTTTCGAGAATTTAAACAAGTTGCCTGCGACAGTTTAATCAATTCTCGGCAGTCGTCGACGACGGTCTACGTATTAAGTGTTGGAAGTAACTCGTGTGACATAACGTGGTAATAATTTTTCGCAGCATCGTCGAAATTAACGAGTTAAAACCACATAAATCCTTTGTAGGCTACGTTCGTTTAGTATAGGTGTTTTACGAACCATAAGAAATCCGGCGACTGAAATGGGTTAAAGTAAGAGAGACAGCGATAGCGACACATAGATACTTTAAAAGATAAACACACTGCAGTACACACAGCCGTATAAGCCGAAGCCCTAAGCCGCGAAATCAGTCAACAAGTTGAAACCCAATCTGCCAACATTGTTGGCATTGCCGGCACGCAAAACTAACACCACTTTACACGTCCTGCACTGCCTAGGTATACTCGTATAGTGGAATTGAAAAAAATATACACTAGAATACCAAGTCTACGTATTCAATTCGGTGTATATATGTATGTATACACACACACACACATACCAGTATACTATACCTTTTAACAACTGTACTCATCACCTGAACGTATTTTATAATGAATCTTCGGCGTGTTCGCGTCTCTAACCTACCACAATTTCATCAAACTAGCTGAAAAATAAAAGATCATTGTTGCGAAATGGTTTCAACGGCCAGAAAGATTCACTTCTGATGATAAATTCGACGACAAATATTTATTTAGGCGAATTCGGAGCCGAGCCGAGTAAAAAGCAAAATTTACTTTATCATGGCTCGTATTTTATAATTACATTAAAATTCTCCCCTCTTTCGTCCCGTTCGCAACTAATGCTGTGTGTACGCTTAGCAGTACACTATATTTCTCTTGTGCATTGCTTCATTGACCGGAGAGGAAGTAAAGCGCAATGAACTTAGTTTGAATATACAGACCTGAACACACTGCTTCCCTATTCTTAATTATAAAGTTGACGCAGCTTTTAACGAAAGTTTATACTTAATTTAAGCCTTACGACCGAGTTGATGTTAGCTTTAAAATGTAATTAAAATCGTCAACTCCGCACTTCAGCGCGTAATTGTTGCGATATGTATGGAAATTACATATGGCTTCGTGTCAGTCTGCTCGATAATTCGGTGTAAAGTAATTTTAGAAGAATTTACCTACTATGCATGCAAAATATCTCGTTAATCATCTGTTGCGCAGTTTATCAAAAACAATGAAGTATGCGTGAAATATCGAGCTGAATTTGTTTCGATAATTTTTAATCTTGTATGAGTTGGAATAAAAGCTAATATAACGCAGTACTTTTTTTTTTTTTTTGAAAATTTTTGAACTCTCAGTCAGTTTTTTAAGTTGGAAAAATCAAGTTGGAGAGCTTAAATTATCATCCGGTCATTTTTATATAATTTCAAAAGTATTGTGGACTCTGCTGTTCGCAGATTTCTGATAAAAGCGAAATTCGGGCCATCCTAGTACCCGCGATCAAGATGGTTGATTTCGACCTGTCTTCAAATTATTAAGATTACCAATGTACCTTTGTTAGACGCCTATCAAAAAAATTTTCAAGCACAAGAACCTCATCACACCAAACTTATTTTCATGCTGTTCGAGTAAAACAACCGATATCTTTTATTAGAAAATTATCGTGTATTTTACACGGTAATTTTACGCGAATTTTTTATTTTTTATTTTTTATTTAATGAGTATAATGGGCTCATTTTTTAGCGTGTTTTATAATATACAACTTTAGATTCTCTTTCGATTTAATCAAAAAGAAATCTTTTTTGTAGTTTTGGCTTTTCAGCACACGGTCCCCCAAGTTTGGGCATAACTGAATTTTAACCAAAGGTCGTCCTTATTTATTCATCTTTAATACGCCGCCAAACTGAGCCTATTGACACGAATTGGAGCTGAATGCATGTTTTAGTCTTGAGAGAGGAGCGAGATAAAAAATAAAAATAAATATCCGACATGACCAAAAATGGTCATAATGGTCTACTAGGACCCCAAAATGGATTTTATTGATGTTCTTTTCTCTTACCCGTCCTAGGTCAATAGGCTGTAACAGCCTGATTTTCTATGTCATACTGTTAGTGAAAATCAGGCTAAAAACCGAACGATAAAATACATTTTTGGAGCTGTAAAGGAGTTCAATGAGACTCGAAAATCTAACCCCCTCCCCCCTCAATATGTCACATTCAAGGCCTCTACTAAATGTACGTAGAAAATTTCAACCTTCCAGCTCAATTTGGAGGGGAGTTATACGAGGAACAACACCCAAATCATGAAAAAGCTCGCCTCAAAAACTATATTTCGAGGCTGTAAGGGGGAGCAATGAGTCTGAAAAGTGGAAACCTCCAAAAGGCTTAATTTTACTTATCAAATTTCACTTCCTAGCTCAATTAGGAGGGGAGATAGAAGAGTAACAGCCCTTTTTCAAGATCATATAAAAGGGACTAAATCCATATCTCCCCTTCTAATTGACTCAGATGGCTGATTTTAGGGTCTGTTATATAAGTTTTGATTCTTGACTCAAAAAGGAACAATTTTTGCATCCTCCCCCCCCCCAAATTTGGGCATAAGTGAATTTTTGCCTCCAAGTCGTCGTCGTCGAATCGAGCTTACTGACTGAATTGGAGCAATTTTGGTCAGTATCGAGGAGAGTAAATGATTTTAGTCTGGGGGGGGGGGAATGAAAAAAAAAAGAAAAAATATCTGATATTTCCAAAA
>FIZR01022539.1:0-22761 GCA_900060175.1 Ferrisia virgata
CAATCAGGTTTGAACCTTAAGTTTCCCTCTTAGTTTGAAGCCCTCTGACAGACATGTTTTTAGTGGGTCCCGAAAGGGTGGCCAAAGTTCGTAGAAGCGAAGATACTTAGATCACCAGAGTTGACCCTTTTCTTTAATTCTCCTGAACAGAACCGTCACCATGATGATAGGGCGGTGTGTGAGAGTCAGCAGAGTAAAAACGTCTTAAGGTCGAAATATAAACTGCCACATTTCAAATCTATTTGACAGAACGAAGTCTGTCGGGTCCGCTAGTTTCAAATAAAAACGTGAATTTTTGGATTTTGGGTATTTTTATCGCTCAAATGGCATTAATAGGGGTAGTTTGAGCTGCTGAACGCGAATCTGTTGATACTTGCTAGTTTTTTCCCGTAACAATTTTGTGAATAAAGAAGATGACCATTTTCAATTGTTAACTTTGTGCTGTACTTGCCAGAAGGAAGAAACAAATTGAAATGAAAACCGAGCATGTGGTGTACAAATAGTATGAATAATAGGTATTTTGGGATGTAATTATAATGAGAAAAAAAAACTGACCAAAAACGACTATTTTATGTACGAACAAAAAACGTGGTGGAAAAATGGTTTTTCGAGTTTTCCAAAATCGTACTTCATTTTTAAAGTTCTGAAAAAATATCAGTTTGTATACATAGGAACGGAATACGTGATACAGAATTTTTTCCGAATTGTCTCCCTACAGTTTAATGTAGAAAACTGGATTTAGAGTTTTCAAACACACGTTTTGTGTAGAAAAAATTTCGAAAATTTTTTTCAAACCACTCATAAATACCCTTTGGTATAGTCTACCACCTACGTAATTTTGCAAAAAATCGGGTGAAAATTTACGAAAATAAAAATCCTCAAATTAAAATCTAAAAAAGTAACGTCTCGGCCTATAACAAGTAGTAATAGAGAATTGAAGGAACAAAATTTTTACCTCAAGGTTTGATTTTTAACTGCCTGAAATTTATGTCTACCTCGCACTAGCTTAACTTATTCAGCTAATGAGAAATTTGGCAATATAACTTTTTTTTGTTTCCTCCATAGCCCCCCCCCCCCGCTGCCATCCACGTATATGAAAAAATTGAAAAACAAAAATGTTTGTTTTCTAATGCTATACATCGTTTGTTTAAAGAAATTTTTTCAATAAAAAACTTGCGTCTTTTTGGGCTGATCCCTTCCACCCATCATCACTTTGTGGAAAAGAATTGTTCTTATATTTTTCTTATTTTACAGAGTGATGGGAAGTACTAAGCAAAACAGTCACTTCTTAAAGTGAATTGAGCCGATTTTGAAAAATTATTTGTGGCTGTGGGAAATTTAAAAAAAATTACTCATTTTCGTATGTTTTAGCTCTCACTCCTCCTCCTTCTTCTCCTCTTCCTCCTCCGCTTTAAAGAAACTTCCTGGGAGAAAAAGTCAGAAAAATGAAAATATTCGTCTTTTAGCGTTGTACAACTTTATTTTCGGCATTTTTTTCGTGCGTGCGTTATTTGAGAAGTTATTGCTGTAAAACTAAAATTTGCAGTCCCTTGTTGCTCCGAAAAACACCGAAATATACATAGATTTTTGGGAAATTCAGGAATATTGAAATACATACTCCACACTATTTATAATATAGTAAAAAAAAATTTTCTACGTAGGCAATGGAGGGGTGATATTATCTCGATAAAGTTGAGTAACGCCTCACTTCCTAAAGGTATAAGTCCTCTCCAGTACTAGCTATAGAAAAAGTTGCAGAATAAAAAATTAACAGTATTTTAAATCCTGCAAGTTTTATTCGAAAACTTTTTTTGTAGCTTCAATTTTTTGGGAATTTTTGAAAACTGGTTGTGAACTACTAATCCGGTTTCAGAATTGAAAAATTTATAGAAAGCACTTCAATGTATTCTATCAAAATCTCAAATTACAACATACTACTTCTATTAGATTTTATTGAAAAAAAAATACATTTTATGTTTTTTTTAGGACACCTTGTATGTACGTCGAACATGATTCACCTTAGATGAAAACAATCGCATGGCCATGAGATGCATCGCACTGTTTGAAATATGCTGTATGGGTACATACAATAGTGTCAACGGAAAATAGACTTCAAAAGAAAATTTGTAGGGCAACTTACGTAAGTAGGGTCAAGGGGCCTTCAGTTGGGGCCAAAATTCAAAAAAAAAGGAGAAAGTGACATGACGTATCGATTATTACTAATTCGAAGGCGCTGAGTTCGGATACCGACTCATTTTTTCTATCCGAACCCGACTGTATTTTATTGTTAAAGTTTGAATGGTCCACGGTCCAAATTGGAAGTAGTCCATTTTTGGTGGTGAGGGTTAGAGGGGATGAAAAATCGAAAATTGAAAAAGTTTTACTGCCAATCGATGGGAAATCGAAAGAGCTGCAACATATTATAAAATCAATCCTCTACGTTGATTACGGTCCAAAAAATCGGTCCATTTGGATCATTTGGACGTTTACTCGTCTGTAAAGGTTATACCAATTTACCTAGCGGATTGCAACTTGGTGGTATGTGGTTGACGGTGTTGCCCAGGGTGTGTCTTCTGGAGGTCTCAACTCGCTACCTTCAACCCATCTCATTACAGGTCTAAAAATCCATTTTTTCTTATCGTTTTCGATGGCTTGCTCACCTCTGCAAGTGGCTCTAATTGAGCTAGTAGCTTGAAACTTTGCATACAGGTGAGAGAGATATGCAGGGTGTACGTTTTAAGGGTTGCAACTTTCCATGCTCAAATGCACCCCTTATACATATAGTCTAGAAGATGGGATTTTTTCGATTTTTCCGAATTTCACGATAAATATGAGTGGTTCTAATACTGTCTCATGGAAATCTTTTTTCGTCATCGATTTTAACGCGAAGATGACCCAAAAATTCAAGGTCAATTATACGTTTCATGAGTGCCCCCCTTCCCACATTTAGTCAGCACAAAAATAATTAAAAAATTGATGATGCTCGAAACAGCCTATAGTAAGTACGAGTATATCGATTCCTTCTAATTCAACATCGCTCAGATCAAATGAAACTCCTTCGTGCTTCATACTGGCCCCTAATTTACATAAAGGTTCGTGTTAAACACTATCGAAAGACTCTGGAACAGATTTTAGGTCATTTTGGCGTGAAATAAACCTATATTTATTTATCAACGAGCCTTACGAACATCTCTAACTTATGATTCGAACTGGACCAACATCGTTTGTCCATTTCTTATCTATATGATTGTGATTGATGGGTCGATAATTTAATTGCAAATCGCCCATTACTTATTCCAACTCTCGTACACACATTACCATTTATCAATGGTACTGGGGCCCGTTTACAACATAATTCCACACCTCTTTGCAGCAGCACGTTCGAAACAAATCAAATCAAACCCTCGCAATCCGATATACCTAACCTATAGCACTATCTACCAGCAGTACGAATGAGCCATAAATGAGCGGGCACACCTACACACTATTAACATTGGCTACTTTGTCACCGTCGTCGTCGTCGTCGTATTGCGAAAGTACACAAATACATACGGAGACAATAAATACATCGCGACGAGAACCATACCGCAGCCTCCGTATGGTCTGTGTCGCATTGACGGGCTGAGTAAGAGTCATCGTTTAACATAATGTTTACATTAAGGTGTGTATTACGAAGAAATATCATCTTGGGAACAATATTACGTGTATAGGTAGGTAGGTAGGTAGGTAGGTAGTGTACAGTATATACTATATTATATGGGTAGGTTTAGGTATGTATACGACTTTGGAATATATAAGAAATATAGAAGACAAAGACGCGAAACAGAGAAAACAGCGTCTAATTTATGTACCAACGATGTATAGGAACGTAGTATCTACGTCCCTTAAAACGCTTATATGCATAGAAACTAATTTTACGCGTATTTCCAAAGTACGGTATAATGTCTATTTCAATATGCTTCTCTTCCAAGTAAGTATGTCAAGACCACGAATCAACCTAACCATGTTCCAAGTTATCTGTGTATTTTACCAGGTGTTAGTTGGTGATTTTTTGTTTCATTTTTTTTCCTTTTTATTTTCTTAATATGTATCTGAATCCACATTGAGAGTAATTAACCGATAAAACAAATCCTAAAACCAGCTTTTCATCGTATCCTGCTGTTCGTGTAAACGTCAAATTAAATGTACTTTCGGTTGGGAAGATAGGGGAAGGATGAAAAAATATTCGTATGATATCGAACCCGCATACGTATACGTAACTTTCCAATCATATCCAATACATCCTCTCTCATCTCTCATACCTATTACCCACTTGTAGTTTAAAAAACGAGAAAAAGTTTCGACGAAGAAAAAAAAGCATCGCTTGCAATGCTTTTTCAGCCTAATTTTCGTGACATAACTACTATCACGAGAATTGAAAAAAATACAGCATTGAGAGAATTAAGGGTTCAATGAGGCTAAAAATTTGAAACCGCCAAGAAGCATGTCAAGGGTCCTCACTGACTGTACGTACCTAATTTCGACTACATAGCTCAATTTTGAAGGGAGTTATGCGAAGAACCAACATTAAAAATTAGAAAAATCGACCAAAAAACCACATATTCAGAGCTGTGAAGGGGTGCAGTGAGGCTGAAAAGTCGGAACCTCCGAAAGGCACATCTAGGGCCCCTACCTAATGTACATACCAAATTTCAACTTCCTAGCTCATTTTGATAGGGAGATAGAGGCGGAGGAGCCCTTTACAAAGTTCAAAAACGGGAGAAAACCCTCCTCTCTTCCTTCTTAATTGATGTAGGAGGTTGATTTTTGTATAAGTTGTGCAACTTTGGATTCTCTATCGATTGACTCAAAAAAGAAAAATTTTTGTGTTTTCGGCCCCTCAGCACCACCTCCTCCTCCAAAATGAAGCAGAACTCAATTTTGACCTAAGGTCATTCCTACGACCGAATTGGAGCGATTTTGGTCTGTATCAAACAATGTAAATAATTTTAATGTTCGCGAGAAAAAATTAATAATAATAAATATCTGACATGACGAAAAATTGTCCTAATGGTCTTCTAGGACCTTCAAAACGGATTTTATTGGTATTCTCCCCCCCTCCCCGGCCAACCACCATCGTTTGATAGACTGAATAACCAGGTTTAAAAATTAGGTATTTTTCTTTTTCCGGGAAAAATTGTAGATCATGACTCATTACGATGATAGTTTACGTGGTGTACATTTTTGGTGAAATGTCACTTCGAAGGGCAGAAATTAAAACCCAGCATCTTAAATTTTTTTTTGCACTTGACATGTCATAAATAAATTAATAAGTAAATTTCTTTAGATTTTTAGTTTTCTCAATTTTTTAATCTTAATTTTTTTTAATTTTTCAATTTCTTTTGTTTTTTAATTTTTTTGATTGGACATCCAAATTGTTAACATTTTAACATAAAGTGCAAAAGCCATCCATGATCATCTTTTATTGAGTTTAATTTTTCACACTTATTTCTTATGGTCAGACTTGAAATCATAAAATCAACCGTTACTCGTTTTAAATGCATTTTCGCTCTTGACATATCAAACTCTACCCCCCTCCCCCCACCACCAAGATATATCCTCACCAACATTTTACCCACTTTAGACATTTTAACTGAATATGCATACCTAATTACAAGTTCCTATCTCTATTTGGAGGGGAGTTATGCGAGGAGTAAACTCAGAAAATGGTAAAAAACGACCCAAAAACTACGTATTTGCGGCTGTAAGGGGGTGTAATGAGGTGAAAAGTCGAGGCGCTCCAAAAGGCACATCTAGGGTCTCCATTGAATATACGTACCAAATTTCAGCCTACTACCTCTATCTGGAAGACAAATATGTGTGGAACAAACTCAAAAAATTAGAAAACCTGACCAAAACACCACCTTTCCGGGGCTGTGAGGGGGTGCAATGGAGCTGGAAAGTCAAGTCCCCGGAAAGGCACACCTAGGACCCCCACTGAATGTACATACCAATTATCAACTTCCTAGCTCATTTTGGTGGGGGATAGGGGAGGAACAGCCCTTTCGAAAGGTGAAAAAAGAGAGGAAACCCTCATATCCTCCCTCCTAATTGACCTAGGAAGTTGATTTTTGGATATGTTATACAACTTTAGATTCTCTATCAATTGACTCGGAAAGGAAAATTTTTTGCGTTTTTGCCCCCTCAGCACCCCGTCCTCCTAAAAAGGATCAAAACTGAATTTTGATCCAAGGTCATCCTCTCTCGTATATATCTAATACGTCGCTAAACTGAACCGATTGACCGGATTGGAGCGATTTTGGTTTGTACCGAGCAGAGTGAATTATTTTAATATTCGAAAAAAAAATAAATATCTGACATGGCCAAAAGTTGTCTTAATGGTCTTCTAGAATCTCCAAACGAATTTTATTGATATCCCTCCTCCCCTGGCGTCGTTGGTCGATAGATTGTAATAGCCTGGTTTTCATTGACAATATGATACAGAAAATCAGGCTAAAAAAGCAAAGCTTCCCTCTAACGGTTCATTATTTGGCTGTCTCGACGGGGCATTAAGAGAAGGCGTTTTATAGCTATTGAGAGAAAAAGAAAAATATGTATAGGTATAGGTAGTTCGGTACGAAGACCGAACGTATGTAGTATTATATAAAACAACGTATTGTTATTCAACAATAGCTCACATATAAAGATGATACGTATATAGAGTAAGTAGAAGTACCTAGTGTACCTTGATTTAAAGTGAGAGAAATAGAAAGACCAAGACCAAGACCATAGTAAATTACATAGTCTTTGAGGGGCGGTTGATATGGTAGGTCGATGTTGGTGTTGGATCGCACACTTCGTCCAACCTACATTTATCTGCTACGAAATGAACGTCGAACTATGGGGCGACAATACAAGCCCTAATGAAAGATATCATTACCGTCATATACAATACAATATTTCAACTCGGAACATAGCAAATTACCCGAAACTTCTTTTTATATATACTCGACTATGTGCTGCTACGCTTACTGCCGAACAGAAACAGTTCATCTCATCTCATCTCACCCATCGAACGTGTAAAAGAATCCATTCGTCGATCTTTTTCTTCTATGCTCAGTACGCCCTAAAATATTGGCGATACCTTATACCACCTACTACCACCCTTGTATCGTATTTCGCCAACTGTATTTGTCTATAGCCTAATTCAGTAGTTTGTAAGATCATTATCAGCCCGCGAAACTCTGGTTGCTGGTGCATATGTTGTCACTGCACCTGTGACTGTGAGATTGCTGCGATGTCTCTATTGATGAGATGAGATACCAGGACCAGGACCAGCACCACCACCGCCCGCATACGATTTTCGATCCATTAATTACCCTTCGAGGATATTAAGTGTCTTGATTTATTTTTTCTCTTTGTCGTCTTCTTATTTCATTCACTCTACGTATGTATCATGTTGCTTCGTGGACTGTACGAGGCAGGAACCACGTTCGTGATGGTTGTGATACGATGACGTTTACAATATTTTAATTCATTTTTAATGACGTATTTAATTAAAGAATCGTCTAAAAAAGTATAGTACACGTTTATAGTGCGGCGGTGGCCGGCTTGACTGCGTGTATTTCCAGCACGACCATCACGTTTATCTCGACGAAGCTCCGGTTCATATCCGCGGCCAATTGTGTAATGGTTTATTTTCAAATTTATGGAACTAGTTTCGGTGGTAAGAGTTTTTTTCGACTTTGAAACCGCAGCTGGAGATCGCGTCGATGATTCTATTAAATATAATGGGTATTTTTTTTTTGTGGTACGTTTTGTATAGCAACTTTGGATAGTATTTTGAACTTATTCGTATACGTGCAGGTATCGGTTTAGTTGACAATAAATAACCAACTATTTCACCATCACGCAGAGTAGAAGATTAAAATAGTTATACAAAGATGTGCAGCAGATGAGCCCATATTACGTAAAATCAATCGAAGAATAATTTTATGCTCTTCTCGTAAGCTCTTAATTTAACGTTGGTTTCAGAATGTATTATACTGTATAGACCAGCACGACTCGGAGGCGGATCTTGAAATGTTATCCATTTTGAGATTAGAGGTTAATTTTGACTATTTTTGAGTATGTCCAGTAAGCAAGGGAGGGAATTTTTGGACTCAAGGCCATTTTCAATCGATTTGGGATGTCAAAAATAGGATATCAGCTGACTTTAAGGGGGTTACTTCGATGCGTGAGCTATGTGTGCATTTTAAAATTATTTACAGGAAATTTTTTTTTCAATAAAATATGGATTTGAGCTGAAAATTTACTAATTTTGAAAAATTGTGCTTTAATCGATCAAATAGGTCACCAATGTGGGTAATTTGAAATTTTTGGTGCCGGTGTTCATATGTACCATTTTCATGAGCTATTCTCCAGCACTGGAAAAGTACAAAATTTCTCTGAAGGCTACGAAATGTCTCGAGACCGCTTTCAATCGATTTGGGAGGTCGAAAGTGGGTTATGTACCAAATTTTAGGGTGGTAATAAAAAAAATTTCAACCATAGGTCCCTCTAAATAATTTTTTCTATTTTTTTTGGAAGTTTCAACGTAAAAAAAATTTGGGATAATGTGAACCGAAAATTTTCAAAAAAATCTCAGTCATAGTAGTTAACAAGATGTATAATCTGTGAAAATTTCAAAAGTTTTTACTCTCCCTTTCCAGAGATATCGCATGTTGAAAGTTCGACATTGGAGATGATAATTCCGGAAGGGGTAGGTGTGGGGGGTCTAAGAATTTTTACGATGTTTTTATATCATTAGTAAAATTTTGGCTCAAGTTTGATCGATTTTGTGTCGGGGGGCGTTTTTGAACCTTAGTAGGAAAAGCTCTCCAACATTTTAAACCCCCTTCCCCACCTCCTTCCTGCATGAAGAATATTGAATTTTGAGCATACACAGTGGTGAAACTCGAGTGGGGCTGAGGGGAACAGCCCGAACATTTTTTTGAGATAGTTTTAGGTCGAAATCAACCTTTTGGGTGAGTTTCATTCCAATTGGCAACAGAGCAGATGGCACCATCTTACCATAGGAGATCATTTCTTAATAACTTGTAATCAATTGTGTGAATCGAAACCAATTACATGAACGCGCAATGATGATGAAAATCTCCAAACAAGATCGTTAAAAATGTAAATTTAAAAATAAATTGTGTACTAATGAACAAAAAAACTAGGTACGTGTTGTAAATCTCGAGTTGATTGAAAAATTGAGAAACGCATTTTTACTTATTTAGTTTAAAATATTCCTTAAAATAAGACCGATGAGTGGTTTTTTGTTCATTTCGGCTAAATTGTAAACTAGTAATAAATCTTAAGATTTAATATGGTTATACTTGTACGTGATCAGATTTTAAAAATCATGCAAAATTCAAAATTGATAAATCTTACGATGAAATTATGCACAAAGCAGCCGATTCGGTGGCACATCCCGCGGTCCTACTACACTATTACTTTAAATCACTCTACAATGATGTTAAAAAAAAAAAAAAAAAAAAAAAACAGAATAAAAGAAAACTCCGACCACATCAAAAAATTGCAACGTCGGCCCAAAAATCGCCTTTGGGGATAGGAAAAAAAATAATAAATGAAAGGAAAAAATAAAACCAAAGCAAAAAGAAATACTTTCCATAGACCCGTCAACCAGTAGCTTTTCGTTGTGTAATTGAAGCCGCAAGCCATGGCTGTCTGAAATATAGCGTGACGAGGACCGAAATAGGTTTTCGTATACTGTAGGCCTCTCTCTACATCGCTATGTGCGTATGCGTATTGTAAAACAGGCAACTCTTCGTTACCATACCATACATAGATACATAGAGAGACAGAGACAGAGAAATAGAATGGATAACACGAGTACACGAGAGCAGCCAATAGAGTAAAAAGCTTTTCCAGATTTAACGTTTGTTTGCCAACAGCTTTCGGTTAATGTCGTTTCGTATAAGTAAGTGTATAAACTTCATAACCATGTAACTCTGGCTCAGATTTCTTCACGTTAAATAACTCTGCTCGAGTAATGTACAGAATAAAATTCCCTTGAAAAGGCTAAAATTGTCGCGTCGCGTCGTACCGTGTTAGGTGGAAAATTCAAACTTATTTTTAGTGCGCTAGTAGAAGGGCGATTGTGGAAATTGTAATTTTTCATAATATTTAGCTTAATTACAAAACCACATTTATTCATTTCATCCTTTAACCTATAATTTGAAACAAAATTTTAAAAACTTAGAAAAGTAATGAGATGAATATGTTGAAAAATCTTCCGAGTTCGTTACCTCAAAAAGGAAGTTAGTACTCAATGATGATTTTGTTGAAAATCATCCTACTTATAGGATCCCTCGTACCAACCCTTTTCTGGTGGAAGGGCTCAAATTATGTATGGTTCCTGTCTTCCAATTTAAGAGTACAAAATGTTACATTCACATTTCCGTGTATTTTTGTTAAATCGACGAAACACAAAAATCAAAGGAAATGAAAATTGATTGCATCATAATATTCTATGCAATGTTGTAATGACATTCGAGTTAAAAATGAGTCAAAATTCATAAATGACAAGAAAATAGTTGGATGCAGGCAGGACATACACTTGATTGTTCAAACGTTCGCCATTCAACTTCCTAACTGAATTCAGCATTGAGGTAATAATATAAATTTTTAATTTGATCTAATTTGGGCATAACTGAATTTTTCTTATAGAAACAATTTCAAATAAGTATCAATTTTATTACAAACTACTCAATCCATATGCGTACAAGGTACAACTTGGTATTAATTTTCGAATGTACCTTGAGATTTCGCAAACAAATTCACAGCTTCCCTTAAGTCTTGTGATGGTACTTTTAAGCAGTATTCGAAGTTACTTTTATTGAGAAATTTAGCGTCCAGCTTTCTGGTTTCTTTATGATCCTCATACGAAAGGACGCCACAAACTAAAAATATAAGAAAACTTGCCCGTAAAGCCACATTGCTGTGGTGTAAGGTAGCGCAGTGGATCTGAAAAGTTGAAACCTTCAAAAGACGCATCTGTGGTCCCCACCAAGTCTACATACCAAATTTCAACTTCTTAGCTCAATTTTAAGGGGAGATAGGTTAAGAATAGCCCTTTTTCAAGGTCAAAAAGGGGACCAGCCTCCATATCTTTCATCCTAATTACCTATGAGGATGAATTTCGGATATGTTATATAACTTTTGATTTTCTATCAATTTTGCTCCTCAGCATCCCCTCTGCTAAAACTGACTGTAATTGAATTTTGACCCAAGATTAACCTTACTGATATGCATCTAATGCCCTGCCAATCCTTGCTAATTGACTGAATTTGAGCGATTTTGGTCGACTAAATTGCTCATTGTTGCCGAGATGGAGCCAGAAAGTATAGATGGAGACAATATTTCTGTTTCGTAATTTTTAACATCGAAACATGTTTAATAGCACATTCTACAATTGACCATTAAAATCTGGACAATCAGAACCAGGATTGTTTAGATTTTGATTGCCCAGGTGTTGATGACCCTAACATTGATGGTCAACTGTTCTGGGCTGTTAGCATCTTGATCATTGATGGTTGAAAAATGTTTCACAAAAAAGTTAAATATTGACCCGTCAACAGTTGACCTCGACTCCGGATTGGTTTCATGATCTCAAGTTGAGGAAAATTAGTTGACTCTGACCCTGGTTGATTTTATGATTTTAACTTGAAATTTTAAGGAAAATTTAAGATGTTTCAAATTGACCCTTCATCAGTTGACTTTGACCCTTGATAGGTTTCATGATTACAAGTTGAAATGTTAGGAAAAATTAGGTGACTTTGACTGTGGTTGATTCTATGATAACAAGTTGAAATTTTAAGGAAAATTAGACGACTTGGCTCTGGTTGATTTTATGATTTTATATCGAAATGTTGAGAAGATTTAAAGATGTACTTTTAAAGTTGACCAGTAATCAATTGATCCATTAACAGTTGACCTTGACCCTGGATTGATTTCATGATTTCAAGATGAAATGTTTAGAAAAATTAGTTGACTTTAATCCTGCTGGTTGATTTTATGATTTTGTGTTGAAATGTTAAGGAAAATTAAAAATGTATGTTTAAAGTTAACCAACAAATCAATTGACCTATTAACAGTTGACCTTGACCCTGGATTGATTTCATGATTTCAAGTTGAAATGTTTAGAAAAATTAGGTGGTTTTGGAAAATTGGTTGACTTTAGTACCAGGTTGATTTTATGGTTTTATATTGAAATGTTGAGGAAAATTTAAGATGCATGTTTAAAGTTGATCAGTAATTAATTGACCCATTAACAGTTGAGCTTGACCCTGGATTGATTTCATGATTTCATGATTTCAAGATGGAATGTTTTGAAAAAATAGTTGACTTTAATCCTGGTTGATTTTATGATTTTGTGTTGAAATGTAACCCTGGTGGATTATAAGCATTAGATAAAAATCAAGGGAAAAATTGTACCGAGCGCGTTAAAAATATCAAATCTTACATTCTTTTGATATTTATTTACTCTTTGTATGCAAAGAGTATTTAATTAAATTGCAAAAAAATTTTCAAAAATTTTTTTGAAATTTTTTTTAGACATGGAATTATTATACATATTTGGACTCAAAATGATCATTGGTGACAATGTTTTCGTTATTACCCCTCTTTTCTATTTTTTTTTTTTTTTTTTTTCAAAAATTTCGCTTCTACCTTTTTTTAAAAAACTATTAAGAACATTTTTTTAAAGAAACCTCCTTTCCGAAATAGATGTAGAACATCGATTTTAGATAATTAAACGTAATATTTCAATGATATTGAGCCCAGAAGATGTAAAAACTCATTACGTACCTCACAGCTGTTTGACTAGAGTCTCTACTCTTCTATAGACTGTAAATGGCAAAAGAAAAAATGAATTTTTGTTTATCGAAAATAACCTCGCTTTTTGACCGTTCAGTGCTTAATCCTCATTTCAGCTAAAAGCATAAAATTTTACACGCTGCATTTCCGACTTGATATTTCATACAAATTACTGTTGCTGATAAAAAGATCGTAACTTTCGTGTAACTTATTAGAATGTACTTCGGATCTGTTCGTATGTGACTAATTTTAGAAGAATGGTCGAATGAAGAAATTAGTAGAAGGGAGGTAAAGTACCCGGAGTAAACCATTAACATTCCCAATGAATGAACATTTACCATAAACCAAAATGAAGATTTCAAGACAAATCAACAGGCGACGATGCGTTTATATATATTTTTTTTCAAACGTTTCATAAAAATCTGACGTTTTACTTATTTAATTGAATCACGACTCATTTTCCTCTCCAGTATATAGCATACCCTCCTCCTCATCATCATCATCATCACCACCACCACCACCACCACCACCACCACCACCACCACCATCGTATACACGTATACGACAAACGAGTGCATTAAATTCGTAATAAATACGTCTAGTAGACGACCACTATGGTGGCCCCGAATGAGATTATCAGATATGACGAAATTCAAGCGTAATAATACGAACGATTAAGGAGACGCAAATTACTCAATTTATATGTTAATTCGAGTAATTCAGAGACGGATCTCGGCCTTACTAATAAAATATTTAAAACACGCGGTCGGTCACCCAAGCCCAGTATCTCTATCTACTCGGGTATCGTGCATCACACGTAATTCCAAATATTTATAAAATCGTTCCGCCAAACTGGTTTATGTAGTAATAATACTTTCTTATAAAATAGCGATAGAATGAAAATAAAGTACTTCGAAATAATCCAAAGGATGAAAGAAAAAAAATTAACGAAGGAGAATTTTTTTCCTGTACGTTTATCTATTTAGAAAAAAAAAAAAAAAAAAAAAAAAAAAAAAAAAAAAAAAAAAAAAAAAAAAAAAAAAAAAAAAAAAAAGTCAATTACAACCAGATCCTAGATTGTTGGCTTGTTTCGTGACCGTTTATATATATATCTAAACAAAGACGTTGCTTGTTGGGTAAACGTGTGTTATAATTTAGACATTACATTACAAAAAACAGAAAACGCTCGAGCCAACCAATTGGCACGAGATTTTTCGGTTAAAAATTTCCTTCGCTTAGGCTGGACGGCGCTTGTCCCTAGATCAACGTATGTCACTCGATTATATATATACCGGTGATTTATAAGCTCTCGTGTTGGTCGGAAAATATACCGCTAGCGTTACTACCCCGTGCCTCGGGCCAGTTCCAAAGCAACAGTGTATAAGGAAGGGGCTACTTGGCTGTAAACAGAAAAACAAAACGCTACAGAACACGATATCTAATCAAGAGTTTACCGAAACACACCACGATGAAGATATAAACAACGGTAACGTCGACTGCTACGTGCATAGAAGGCTGATGGACGAGAAGATGGAGAAAGGAGAGAGAAGTGTAGATAGATATACAAGCAACGTACATCGTACATACGAGAAAAAGTAAAAATGGTAAAATATACCGTAGCATGGTAGACGTAACACGTCAGAAAATCCAGTGATAAATGGCTTGTTTAATCTCCCTGTGGAGTGTAGCGGTGGCCAATAAGACCAAGAAGAAGAAGAAGAAGAAGGCGCAGGCGGCATTTCACTGTTTTGAAATTACCTTGGTCCGATGTGTATAGTATACTCGACCGTCAGTCGGTCTGACCATGTTAGCAGTATTAGCCTGGTTCGGTCAATTTTCTACATTTTACCCTACGTCCACGATGGCGTGTATTTGAGGGGGGGGGGAGCAGAATAGCGTAACCGGCTTGTACCGATAATTAGTCCTATCGTGCTATAGAAGTGATGGAACGACGTTGTTATATGTATTTTTTTTTTTTTCACCCTATTCGATGACCCTGTGTAGCTGCCTAGCTGGGAAGGTGATGGCGTCAAATACTGTTTCGAAAATTATTACCGAAAAACCTACACATGTTGGGTAGGATTCAATTTTAACACGCTGTTTTTTTTCCTCCTCCTTGTATACCTATACACACTTGCGGGAGGGTGTAAAAATTCCATCGAGCTGGCCGAAACTGCTCAGATTGTGCAACTTTCGCACGTGACGCCATCGTCGCATTCTCGCAGCCCTTCCCAGTTCCCATTACGTACTTTTTATTTTCCAGATGAGCCCGAGATACTTTCAGCATTAACGTTAACGTCGACTTTATAGCGTGTAGCTTCGATACTCTCGACTCTTTATAACAAAACCAATGTCGAACGCAGGGAACCGATGCAACAAAGAGAATCGTCTAATATTTCAAAGTAAGTGCAATCAAACGTCAAGCAACCTCTTTGGAGGGAGAAAAAAAAAAACCTAATGAATGGCTTTCGAACACTCGTTCACTCGTACTGCGTTCGCAATGGATTTTCATTTTCTTCTATGCAAAATGAACGTAACCCAGTGGGAAAAGGGGTGAATGGACCCCGGGCTGAGATTTTTTAACTATCTAGTTGAAGTTGGTCGTTGCGGTCTGAATACAAGCTGCAGAAAATGTCGACTCCTTACCTCACCTGCATTCACCGATATCGACATAAATGTGTTCGAAATACATAATTTTTATATTCCACAATTCTCGACCGAATTTTCTCAGACTCGTTGGACGAAATGGACCATATATCAAAGGGTCATCCTTGGAAATTTATAAAAATTGTTTTAATCGTAATCTCATCATGAAACGTGCATTTATAAATTTAAAAACCAAATTTCTACATTTTGTTTCAGGCTTGGAACAAGGAAAAAAATATATTTGTATAGGAGACCCACATCTGTAACTTATATTTTTTTAGAATTTTTTTTGATGCTAAAAGACCTCAAAAATTAGAAAAGCCATCTCATTTTATTCGTTTTGCCGGGTTACAATGGTCATTTTCGCTGGGATATTTTTGTCCTTTAAATAATGCTCTATTGGACTTATTTACGTTCGATTGTCGACATTTTTCTATACCAAAGGTGTTCCCGATCTGCTGGATAAAAATAAGCAAAATGCCCTTGATCTCAGGTTTTCAAAATTTTCCCATAACATCATTGCGCATCTCAAAAAAATTTTCCTCACCCCACCCCTCGCACAAGGTATCGAAAAAAACGTTTGGGGGAATTCTGTATTCGTGCGGATTTGAGGAAAAATTTTAAGTATTTGGAGGGATAATGGGTGTATCGAGATGAATTTTTCCATGGGGGGGGGGGGTGATGATTGATCAAAGGAACTTTGAACTGGTGCAATTGCGAACCCTAGCGGGATACATAATTTTTTTTTCACCGAAATATGTTTTTTGACGAGTATAATTTTTAGCAATTTTTTGAAATTTGGGCGGTTCTCAAAAACTCAGAAATGCGTTTTTCTCAAAAATAATGGCCAATACGCTGAAAATGAATAAAGGTAAAGTTGTTCAGCGTGGAATTTTATATCAGATTACGTCATAAAAATTTTGGTTGAGGAACATGATTGTAGAATTGTGGGTGAAGGCGCATGGGAGATAAAGAGTCAAAATACGAACTACTGATTCGAAGGAAAAATAAACGCCGGATTCGTATTCAGCGTGTCTGAATCAGTCGAAAATCATTTCTTTCATAATTTTCTGATCCACTTTCAACATGATAAAAAATTGAAATTTTGTTCAAAAAAGTTAATTTTAAGTAGGAACAGCGACAATTTCATTTTAATACCAAACATCAATTCATAACGAATGATTTTTGAAATTTTGTATTTTTACTACATGTGTCGATATAAAATCGTAGCAAAGCAGCATCCAAGTTTCGCGGCCTCGTTTTGGGGTCCAGGTGCAATCCCCCCCCCCTCCTTTAAAATAAGGTATTGACTGAGGTCAAATAATGAACCTGACTTAATCATCGTATTTTAGGGGTTCGATTTATGAGAAAACGACATCTACATCACCAATCTAGATATTGTCCCAAATTTGGGGAGGGGGTGCCCTTGACTTTCAAAACGAGGTCGCGAAAGTTCGGTGCTACTTTCCTGTGATTTGATCCGCTGAATACGAATGTGGCATTTATTTCTTATTCGAACCTCTCGTTCGCATTTTGACCCGTTACTCTCACCCCCCCCTTGTGCTCGTGCTCACAATTCTTCAAGTATATTCCTCAACTGAAATTTTAACGGCGTAATTTGATGTGAAATTTCGCGCTGAATAATTTTACCTATTTTCATTTTTAGCATATTAGCCATAATTTCTTGGAAAAATGCATTTTTGAGCATTTTTTGAGTTTTCAAAAAGGATTCAAATCTCAAAAAAAAAAAAAAAATAGAAAAAAATTATTCTCTTTAGAACTATACTTTGGTGGGGAAAATTTCATGCTCCCTCCCCAGGGTACTCAGCTGCATTGATTCAGTTTTCCTTTATCAATTCACCCTCCCCTGCCTCATCTCCTCAGGGTGGAAAATTTTAGAAAAAGTCACGTCGATAGAACTATCATCTCTCTAAACAGTTGGATTAAAATTATAATTTCTCCTCAAGTACACGTGAATATAGCATTTTTTTTTCCAAAAAAGAATTTTTACGATGTTCCGAGCGATGGAGAGGAGGGTGTTAAGGAGGAAATTTTTTCGTCCCTGAATTTTTCTAGAAATTTTGAAAATCTGAAATCGGACTCGTATTTCGAACACATTTGGGACATAATCAGGGGGTAAAGATGAGATCATAATGACCAACTTGCACAACACAGTTTAAAAATCTCAGCCAAGGGCCGATCATGTCAGCTTTTCCATCTGCGGTGTCTCGTTTCGGTGGCGAGTAAAATATGCGTGGATCTGCTCGCAAATATAATAGCCTCGTCAGCTTCATCGAAACGCTAAAATAAACACACGAAAAATCTGCGCTACACGTTTGCTATATGACGCGGTATTATTAAACTCTCGTCCGAAAACAATCCACAGCCGAATATTTTTCGACGTTTGGTAAATATCGAATAAAATAATACGTCGGATGGTAGCTCGTGCTGTAGAACGACGAGGTATTGGTTTTGGATTTATAAACGTGTGTGTGTGTGTGTGTTTGATAAAGCCCTATATTAGGAGCTTGTGTATGAAGAATGAAATGTACTACAGGTTTTTTTTTTCTCTCGGATAAAGATGTATGTATGTAATGTACATATAGCTCTTATTTCGCGAGATTTTCAAATATGAATTTATGGTTCCATTAAGTATACGGAATAAAGTAGAAAGGGTCTTTGCGTCTCGTCATCGAAGAGGTGTTCTGCATACGCTACACATTCGTACGTATGATTTATTTTCAACGAGGATTTTTCATACTTCTATCTGTAGTTAGACGAGATATCTACGATTTGGCGTGATGGTTATTTTATTTGAATTTTTTTTTTCGCGAAATTATTTTTCTAATGTGTTTTGTAATATTGAATCATATACATGAAGGATGTTTGTCAGTTATATTAATGATGATTTTTCTTTTTTTTACAGGTGAGTATCCGGATATTGAAAATTCAACCATTACAAGTACATATACGTATTAGTAAGTCGAGAAAATCATAATGTTTTTAACCTATTAGAATACACTGGTAAATTTAATTTAGCTTCTATAATTATCAACTTTGAAATTAGATAATGGAGAAGCTCGGTTCAAATTGATTTTTTTCCTTTCAAGTGAGGTGAGAAAGTGAAAACGGAGATGAGCTGCGAAGTTAGAAAGCCTCGAGCTGCGCTTTTGAACAAGCTACCCATTAATACTACGTACGAAAGTTTAGCTTTCATGTCTGCATATTTGAAGAGGTTTCGACTGACTTTACGAAACATTTTACTATTTTTGAAATTTTCCAAGAATGTTAATTTGAAGATGGCAGTGAACTGAATTAATAGTTTTGATCGTTCAATATTAGAATTTTAAGTGCGTAGGATTGCAATTCTGAAAATTCTTTGATTTACTTTTTTTTACACAAATAATTATATGTTTTTTGTAAGTACGATGACACTACTAGTATGATGACCATCTCTGTCCATTTCACACCAAAAAAGAAAGCATCGCTTTGCGATACTTTTTCACCTTAATTTTCGTGGCATATTACGATCACGAGAATACAAAAAAAAAGTCGTTTGGCGATTCTTTTTTCGTAATCGGTATTGCAGGTAGGAAAGGTTCAATGGGGCTAAAAAATCGAAACCGCCAAAAGGCACATCAAAGGTCTCTACTGACGGGACATACCTAATTTCAACTTCGTAGCCCGATTTGGAGAGGAATTATGCGAAGAACAAAGGCTAAAAATTAGAAAAATCTACTAAAAAAACACATATTAAGGGCTGAGAGGGGGTGCAATAAGGCTGAAATGTTGAAATTCCCCCAAAAGGCATATCTAAGGGCCCTACTAAATTTAAATACCAAATTTCAACTTCCTATCTCAATTTGGTGGGAAGATGGTAGAGGAACAGTCCGTTTTCAAGGTCAAAAAGGGGGAAAACCCCAATATCTCCCCTCCTAATTGACTTATGAGGTTGATTTATGGATATGTTGTACTAGTTTTGATTCTCTGTTAATTTGCTCAAGAAGGGGAAGTTGTTGAGTTTTTGGCCCCTCAGCTCCCCCTCCCCCAAATTGGGGCATAAGTTAATTTTGACCCAGATTCATCCCCACTCTTATATATGTAATCCGTCGCCAAACTGGGTCGATTGACTGAATTGGAGCGATTTTGGTCGGTGTCAAGCAGAGTAAACGATTTTAATTTTCGGTGTGGGAGCAGGGGGTAATAAATAAAAAATAAAAATAAATATCTGATATGGCTAAAAATCGTCTCAATGGTCTTCCAGGAGACCAAAACGGATTTTGTTGATATTCCTTCCTCATCCACCGTTGGTCGATAGGTGAATAGCCTGGTTTTCGTTGACAACATTACATAGAAAATCAGGCTAATGACTCAAAATGTAACTTGTGTTTTTCGATTTTGCTAAAAATTTGTGTTCCATGTCTTCTCGGTGGTTTGATAAAAGAAACACCGTTATTTTGGCATAAGCTGTTGCCGGGAGTGGGGAGGCGGAAACTTTGCAATCTTTGAAAAATTGGGATTTTTTGCTAAACAGAAAAATTTTGAATGGCCATATTTCAAAATTATTTCGACTTGAGATAAATCAGTCTGTGCGGTTATTTAGGTAAACCATTGAAGATTTGGAATTGATGGTTGAAATTTTGAAAGCTCAAAGTTAAACCTCTGATAAGAAAGTTCAATTGTTCACGATGAGTGCAAAGGTTGAAAGCTAGAATTTAAAAAGTCAAAAAAAAATTACCCTTAAAAGATCATTTTAATTTCATGTTTGTTTCAACAATCAATTTTCAAAATAAAATCTCAAAATCACTAAAAAAACGCAGTGGTCCTTAATTTCGATAAAAATTTAATAAAGAAAATGAAAAAAGTGAAAAAAGTATTAATAAAGCTCTTACTAATTTGAAAATGCTAAATTTAAATACCAACTTACGTTTTTTGATACGACTCAAATTTCTCCATGTGCCTTTAGCACCTCAAAATACAGCACAGCAAGTCAAATCACGAATAGTAACTTATTTTTAACCGTTAATCACATTGTTTAGTCTTGTACTAAATTCAACAGTTCGAATGTTGACCTTAATTTTATTTTTCTTAATTTTTTTATATTTTTTTCAATTATTTCAGTTTTGCTTTACATTACATTTTGTTTTGCTTTTTTTTTAACTTTGTATTTTGTTTTTTTTTTTTGAATTTCATTTATTTAATTTCTTTTAAATTTTTAAATTTTTATTGTTATTTTTTCCATTTTTATTTTCATTTTTTTCTTCGAAACTAAAAGTTGTTGCTCAGTTCACAGCTTAAATTGGCGGCAAATTTGATATTTTGGAACTGGGGTTGACCTAGCTAAGCTTAAAATTCAATGGTACCCAAATTTTGGGGATGGGAAGGGGTAGCTAAGCTTAAAATTCAGTGGTACCCATTTTTTGGTGATGAGGAGGGGTAAAATCCTGAATCAATCAAGAGGGGGGTGTGGTGTGAGGGTTTTTCCCTTTTTGATCTTGAAAAAGGGGCGCTGGTCCTCCCCTGTCTACCCTACACATTGAGTTCGGAAGTTGAAATTTGGTATGTAGACTTGCAAGGAGGTGTATGTAGATGTGCCATTTTTGGGGTTTCCATTTTTCAGATTCATTGCTCCTTTTACAGCCCCGAAGTATTTGAAGTATTTCTTGGGCAGGTTTTCTAATTTTTGAGTCTTTTTCTCGCACGACTTCCCTTCAACGTATTCTAATGGGTTGAAATTTGGTATACAGATTTAGGATTTATCTTTTAGTCCGGCATATGAGGGGAGTAAGAGTGCACGCCCCCTTCTCCCCCCCCACTGCCGATCCTCTGAAACATGTTTTTTCCTGAAGGGGACATCTTCGGGAGCATTTTAAGCCATGTTAACCGAAATCAAAGTTGGCTGAACTTACAAAATGGCGGCCATTTTAATTGACAGGTGGGCCGAAAATTCATATTTACGCTTATAACTCGAAAACCGTGAGACTTACGATACAAATTTACAGGACCAAAAATATTCCCCATAAAATTTAGAATCTTTTTAATGTATCGTAACGCGCGTGGCACCGTTCCGTTTGTGAGATAATCGCGCGTGAAGTTGCACGCGATCACAATTTCTTTCTGATATACGCTTATTATAGGTAATTTTCCACTCACGTGGCGTGTAAGTGAGAAAAAAATCCGCGCGCCCCTCCCGTCGATTCTGTGAAACGTGATTTTTCTGTAAGGGAACATTCTAAGGAGTATTTTAAGCCATGTTATCAAAAATGAAAGTTGGCTGAACTTTTAAAATGGCGGCCATTCTAATTCACAAATGAGTTGAAATTTCTCATTTATGTGTGTAAATCTAAAACTATGTAACTTACGAAACACTTTAAGAGTACAAAAAAAAGTTCCTTAAATCGTTTATGACCTTTTCGTCATCTCCTTACACACGTTGCGTAAAGTTGCATGTGGCCACGACTTTGAGATTTTAAATTTTATGAAGAACATTTTTGGTGCTACAGATTTTTATCGTAAGTCTCGCGGTTTTCGAGTCACCTGTCAATCAAAATGGCCGCCGTTTTGTGAGTTCAGCCAACTTTGATTGCGCGGGTAACATGGCCTGAAATGTTCCCTAGGATGTCCCCTCTTGGAAAAAACATGTTTCAGAGGATCAACGGAGTGGGGGGAATGCACTCTTACCCCCATCATTAGACATGTTTTTTGAGCAATCCAGATATTTACTCTACTTAATTCGTGAAAATCAGGCTCAGTGATGCTATTTTTTTTATTTTAAATTCAATCAATGGATAAGTTGGAGTATTTAAGGGCAAGTCTACATGAGAATTCCATTTGAGTTGTTTTAAAGTATAGACATAATTTAGGAACTTTCTGCATCCAACTTGCGAAGAAAAAATAAAAAGTAAAATACTAATATTTGATCCACCTTTTTCACATAGGTTTCGTACATATTTTCGTTCATCTTTCTATTGAGAAACGCAGAAACGGGCCCCGTCGCTGTTATAATATAACCAAAATTCACACTAGGCTGAATCTGCAATCTACATACATTTCGCGAACATCTCTACCATAATTTTACCCTTTTTTGTGTACCGCCGCCATTACCACGTAAATCTAATCCAGAAAGTAAAAACGAAAACGAATCCCTTAAGCGAAAGGTTTCTTTTTTTTCCTAGCCGGGTTTGAAATGTTTATTTATTTCACGGTAAAAACTGGAAAAAAAAAAAAAAAAAAAAAAAAAAAGGGTACCTCATA
>FIZR01022539.1:22777-35046 GCA_900060175.1 Ferrisia virgata
GGGAAAAAAGGAAAAAAAAAAAAAAAAAAAAAAAAAAAAGGGTACCTTATAAGAAGTACACAGCTTCACGGTGACTGCGGCGCAAGCACACGCATACTGAAGCCGACGAGGGGAAAATATGCACTATTTACATATTCAATTTACAAAACACGCCAGTTACTGTGGCGAGAACTCGATAGAGTCATAGCTTGTTAGTCGACTTGCTCACTCGTGCTGTGTAAGGTGCATGCCTATGATTAGACCTACCTATGCCTATGCTTTAAGCAAAAAAAAAAAATTTCAAGATTACTAGTTTCACCTTTTTTAAATACTATCAACATTGGTAGGCTTTGGTAATTACCTTAGATTGTTTAGTGAATGAGCGAGAGAGCTAATCGATAATAGGTAAAGTGAACAAGGTGATGAGGAAAGGATGGTACGTGTAGCTGTTTAAATAGTACGTACGTACGTACGTAGATTTCGATTAGTTGACCGTTGCGGTGCGCTTAATATTGGCCGTATATATATTCTGTCTTTTTTTACTATCTCATCGCACGAAGAAGAAGAAGAGAAGAAGAATAAGAATACACCACATAAGAGCTATGTTATGTTATTGCGCATTGTAAAGCGATTTTTCATCTTCTTTACACAGCATCGTCTATGGCTACGAGGCGAATTCGGCGTGATTTTAATGTAATCGCCCGGAGATATGGTCACGGTGAATCGCGTTTTTTTTCGTCATGTGTAAAGATACTTACATCTGCCTGCTCGCCGCCCTCTTCCTGGTCTATCTCTCTGCATAGCTTTCGTGTTCTTCGTGTGTAGTATTCTTACATTGTTAGAAAGTGTTATCGACTTTCAGTCAATTTGAATTGGGTTAAACTGGCAAAGTGTATAATTAACGGGTAGTACGATGTAGTATAGGGTATCATATACATATATATAGTCGACTATGCAGTACCTTACCTACCTACCTACCTACCTACCTACTCGTACAAGCGGCTATAATTATCTCGTATCTCGCGTTTTAGTCGCCTTGTCTGAAGCAAGAAAAGGCAAAACTAAACAAAACAAAAATGGTAAAAAGTTGGAAAAAATAAAAACGTGTTTTTTTTTTTTTTTAAATATTTCGTATATCGTCTCAACGAACGGTGGCTATAACGTATCATCGTACACATAAATTTCTGGTTACATAATGAGCCACCCGGATTGGTGAAGATGCGACGAGATTAACAATGGGGGAGGAGGGGAGCTGTTTGTTAGGCCATGTCGTAAAAAAGTCTACCGCTATGTCGCATTTAGCCAACTTTGAGCCATCTGAAGAGGAATTATCGCGTCGTAAAAGTTAATTTTTTTCGTCTTTATTGAAAGGTTAACGAGCTTCGTAGTCCATGGGATGAAATCGATCTAGAAATAAGAAATAAAGAAAGATGTTGGTTTGGCCGTCGCGTCCAATGAATCGGCTACTTGAGTGATACGATGAACTGTGTTGTTTTTTTTTTTTTTTTGTTCGAATACCCGAGCATTATTGGTGGTATTTGATGGGTATTACGTGGTGTACAGATCTGTACAGATAGGTACCCTTCGTACGTGTTCGAATCGCACCGATGGTTACGCCATCCATGACGAATGATGCGAAGATAATTGATCGATATTATGTGAAGGTCTTACGATCGCGCTGGCAAAATCTACCCATACCCATACCCATACCCATACTATACCATCATCTCGATCATTATCCTCATCATAACTGCATGTACATTGGTAAAGAAGAAAAATAAGCGTCACCTCGCGATGCTTTTTGAGCCAGATTTTCACGAATTAAGAAGATATTCGAATTGTCCACCGATTGAAAAAAAAAAAAAAAACGAGCGCTGTGGAATGTTTTTTCTCGAATTGAACAGTAGTTGGAGTGCAGTGGCGTATCTAAGCCGGATTTTTCGAATTCGACCCCCTCTTCTCTTCCGCTATTAGGTTTGGAAAAATCAAAAAATTGCTTATATCTTAGTCTTATGTTGTCCCAAGATTGGAAACTGTAAGCCTATAAATCTTTGATTTTTTGCTGGTAAACTTCGAAAAATGCATTTTTGACGATTAAAAAAATCACCTTTTCCAAATTTTTGCCTCGCTTTGCTCGGCCACACTTATACCTTTTATTTGATTTATTTTTGAAAGTTTGGATTCTGAAAAACAGCATTTCAAAAATATATATATATATATATATATGCAATATCTCAGCTCTCAAGACCGTAATACGCTGGTTTTCGTTTACAATATGACGTAGAAAATCGGGCTAATGCGAATAACCGACCAAAAAACTGCATTTTCAAGCCTGTGAAAAAGTGCAATGAGCCAAAAAGTTGAAACCCCCCCAAAATGCCTATCCAAGACGTATACTAGATCTACACAACTTACTAGCTCAATTTGGATGGGTGATAGAGGAGGAACAGTTCTTGTTCAAGGTCAAAAAAAGGGTCAAACCCTTATATCTCCTCCCCTCCTTCCCCCTCCTCCACCAATTGGCCTAGGAGGTTAATTTTTGGATATGTTACACAGCTTTAGAGGGTCTGTTAGTTGGCTGGAAAAGGAAGAATTTTTACGATTTCAGCCCCTTAGCATTCTCTCAAACTTTATGTGTACCTAACGGTTATTTATGAGCCAAAATTTTATGTTCAATCAAAGTATAAAACCCTTCCCATTTCTCATGCAACAATACTGCTGTGATTGGTGTTATATCTCTAAAGGGCACATGTAGGACCCCTAGTAAATCTACATACCAAATTTCAACATCCTAGCTCTATATGCATGGGAGATAAACATGCCACAACTTCGAAAAATACGAAAAACTGACTAAAAAAAATTACGTTTTTGGTGTTTTGAGATGGTGCTGTGGGGCTGAAGCCTCAAAAAGACTGATCTATGGTTTCTACTTCTACTAAATCTACGTTCTACACACCTTAATTTGGAAGGAAGAAATGAATGCCACAGGCTTTTTCCAAGGTCAAAACTGGGGGAAATTCTCATATCTCCGCCCTTCTTATTGACGTAGAAGGCTGCATTTTGAAAATAACTTTGGATTGCCTGTTTTACAATTTTCGTCCCTTAGAATTCCCTCTCCTTAATTTTGGCAGAGCTGAATTTTGAGCCAAGGTCATGCCTACTCTAGGGTATCAAATCCGTCGCCAATTTAAGGCGCCCTTGGCTCTCAAAATTCAAATTTTCTGAGAGAATATTTGGACGTTGGTGGAATATGATTTTTGAGCGTATTCGCGATTTTCTATCTTGTCACCGAGAAGGGTTGGGAAATACTCGAAAAGTGAAGGGGAGAGGGGGGATTTTTATATCAATTTTTTCACCTCTAGAATTTACTACCGTTTTTTTTTTTCAAATTTGGTATGAACGTGAAAGTACCTAAGGGCAGTGTATGAGATTTTTCAAGTTTTTTCGGACCGTAGAATGCTCTTGAAATGGGCTTTAAAAGTTTCGGGGGCTTATAGGCCCCCATTTTACGGCTTTGACCTCGAAAAAATTTTCTCAAATTATTACAAGTATTTTACACCACCCATATTTTTTCAAAATTTTTTGAGTAGTGGTCCTCTCTACAGCCTTCAAAAGCCATTTTTTTCGTTCGTCAAATATCAAATTACCGGCTGCATAAGTTCTATTTTTGAGAACTGTAAAGCGGTCTATCACTCCAAAAAAATTGAAAAAAATTATAAGAAGTGTATCATACTCTTAATAACTCGAGAAAATTCTGTCGAGTTTCCAGCTTCAAAATGGGAGCCTACAAACCCCCTCAAACTTTTTACTAAAGGTTCGAAATACCTGAAAAAATGTCCTTCACTGTCATATGAAGTTTGAAAAAAAAATCGGTCAAAAATTAGTGGAGAAAAAATACAATGTAAAAATCCTCCCTCTCCTGAAGTGCATTTTTCACTGCCACACCCATTAGTAACGAGATGAAAAATCGCGAATACGTTTAAAAATCATCTCTCACCAGTGCCTTAAATAGTCTCTTGAAAAATTTGAATCTCGCGACCCAAGGGCAAGTCGTCCTCCTTACCCTGTTACACTCTTTGGTCAATTTTGGTCGAGAAAAGATAAAAATAAACATGTGACATCGCCAAAAATGGTCGTAATAGTTTTCCAGAGTTGCAAAACGAATTCGGTTGATAACCTCTGTCCCCTCCCCCCTCATCTAGCGTAGATCGATAGACCATAATAGCCTGGTTTTCATTGACAATACGAATATGAAAAATCAGGCTAAAAAAAATCATGATAATAATAATACGCTGTCAAGAATCGGATCTTTTTAAATGGGGAAATCTATCCTATGGGTTAGCTAATTACACATCTTGGCTGTTATTGGTCGTATAATGAATTTCAAGTGTACGTATGTGTAGAAAAAAATGCATCCGAATCCCAACTACTTCACTCGATACGTAGGAGTTTTACTCGACACGTCACGAAAAATCTGCTCCGTGAGTTATTACGTGCGCCTAAATACCAATATGCATCTTATGGCATATAGATAAGTACGGTATATTTCCGATTTGTGAGGGTATTTTTGGGGCCAGCCCACCTACAAAGAATGCCACAGGCTGAATTAGTTCGCTATGTAGATGTACACATTAAAATAGAGGTGCGTTATTCTCTTCCTCAATATATCGTGGTACATTTTTTTTTTTATGGTATACCAAAGGTGCAGTAAATGGCGAGCGGTCGCATGTAAATTAAGATAAAAGCATTTCAACTTACCTCAAATTGGTCGTAAATCGTTCGCTTCTTTTGGGTTTTGTTGTTGTCGTCGCTTCGTCTTGTCTTCATATTCGTAGTTGTTAAACGACTGTTATTTTTTTTTTTTTTTGGTATAGGTTGAGGCACCTTCTTCTACCTTGTACCTGGTTGTAATTTGCTCTTATGAGTATGAATTTTTTCTTCGCTGTATGGCAAGATCATCTGTGTACTATTTAAAAGTTGCCTTTTAACGCATCGATGATATTTTCATTCGTTACATCTTCGTCTGTTCTTGTACTGTAACAAGTATATGTATTTTTTTTTTTTTTCGCATGCTTATACTCGTACGTAGCATAATCTACATAAGTATGAGAGAGTGTGTGTTTGTGTGTAATATAGGTATACATCTATTTATCTCTCGAGTCGACGTACATTACATATACGCAAGTTTTTACAACCTACACATAGAGACAATGGTGTATTTACATAGTGCAGTTTTATATGTATACTTCAAAGTGACTCGAGAACCATAATTTATTCTATAGAAGTAGACTAGAAACGTCGAAAATGTGAATATTAATTAAGTTTGAGGTTTTTTTTTCTCTCTATATATACCTATACTACTCACTCCCTTCGGTACACCTTTATTCCAAAGTATACGAGTATTTGCGCTTCTCATGTAACCAAGTGGTCTCATTTGAAAAATATATAAGGTTTTTTTTTTCTTCTATATGTCTCTGTGTGTCTCCATCTCTTATTACCCTGTATTCTTTGAATATCTTTCAGGCTTGTTATGTTCTAGGCTCTTGAAGTTGAAGGAAAAATAACGAAGTGAAGTAGGTATTCGCGGTATCTGCGTTTTCAAGGTGCTAAAAAATTAATTTAATTTTAATTTTCTCCGACATCGAGTGTCTTGTCAGCATCATTAAAATTGCGAACCGTAATTTTCTCATTTTCCTCTACAAAGGTGATAAATCAGAAAGCATTACAGAATAAGTCTCAAAAGTTGTACTGCTTTTAAATGATGTCTCAGCTGGTAGGGAATATAATGATGGGTTTTTTACACGGTATGGTGCCAACAATTCGGAAAATAATCAGTACACATTGTGCAGTGGAATGGTTAGATTTTTGAATTTATCAATTTTGAATGAAGCCAATTGGTGAGAATACTAAATTCCTCTTTTCTCAGATTTTTCAAACTTTCACGAATTACTGTTTGGTACTACATGAAAATTTTTTAAATCCAAAACAGAAGAGTTTTATCATTCTTATCTGAAAATATTCTTTATTTATTGTATAATTATGAATTATGGTCTTGAAAAAGCGAAGGTGGTCAAATGTAGTAAACTGTCCTAAGCTATATAGATAGGGATAATGCATACTCTTTACATAAAATATTGATTCTTAAAGGAATCCACTTGTTTTTCAGAAAAGAGGAGGAATTTTTCTTGAAAAGCCAGTATGGACTTTTTTGAAAATGTCAGTTCATTGATTTGCCCAACTTTTTGGTACAATGTGAACTAAAACCTTTAGATTTGTTTTTTTTTAGCCTGATTTTCTATGTCATATTGTCAATGAAAACTAGACCATTACAGTCATCGTGTAACGGAGGGGGGCAACAAAATGCGTTTTGGGGTGCTAAAACGTCATCAAGACAATTTTTGGCCATGTCAGCAACCCCTGCACCCAAGATTAAAATTATTTACTTTGCTCAATACTGACTAAAATCGTTCCAATTCGGTCAGTAAGCTCAGTATGGTGGCGGATTAGATATATATGAGTATAGATGACCTTGGGTTAAAATTCAGTTTTGACCCATTTTGGGAGAGGGGGTGCTGAGGGGCCAAAAACACAAAAATTGTTCTTTTTTGAACCAATTGGTAGAGAATCCAAAGTTGTATAACATATCCAAAAATTAATATTTTATGTCAATTAGGAGAGAAGATATGAGGGCTTTCCTCCTTTTTGACCTTGAAAAAGAGCTGTTCCTTCCCTATCTCCCCACCAAAATAAACAAGGAAATTGGAATTCGCTATGTACATTCAGTAAGCGCCCTGGATGTGCCTTTTGTGAGTCCCGACTATTTAGCTCCATTGCACCCTCTCAAAGACCCAAAAATGTGATTTTTGGTCAGGTTTTCTCATTTTTTGAGTTTTTGAAATCGATCAATAGTCAAAAAGAAATCTTGAAAAATTGGTGAAAATTGACGTTGAGAATTCAAAAAAAATTAGAAAAAAATGAAAAAGATCGATCAAAAAAGGTTGAAAACCGTTGAAAAATGGATGTGAAAAAATAATTGAAAAATTCACCATTATTTTTAAACATAATTTTGAGATGCCTATTTCTGCTCTTTCTTTACCTGTATTATTTCTCTTCAACTTGTATCAATTTATCTGAACTACTTCAACTGAAACGCAAGCAGATGTATGATATCAACATTTACTGCTGAAAAATACTCAAATAAATACAATACGTCAGGTTGATTATTTTCACATAATTTCGATTTCTACAACATTCGAAACGTGAATTTTTACTCACTCATTCTTCCGAACTCGAAAAGAAAAGAGAAATAAAACAATTCGAAAAAACCACGCCTTTGACACTAAAAAAAAGTTCCAATTTGCACTGACAATTTCGCATGATGAAAAATAAAACAAAGAAAAAAATTAATAAATATTCCTCAACAGTCTGCTACATAAAAAAAATTTCTCCGTTGGTAGGGATCCTGCCAATTAAATTATCCATTGCAATCTGCGTATAATTTCGAATCTCGGCCGAAAATGAAGGGAAAAAACTCATTACGAAGGTCGTATCTTCGTCGTGTCATAAATTCGAGAAATAACGCTCGAAAGCGTCTCGAAAGATCGGCAATTTCGTCGCATAGGCCTAGAAATACGAGTATTTCCAGCTGGAAAATTTGATGGCAATCTAGACAATTTTTTTCCCTCTTAATTTTACATATTCGACGTTCTCTTTCATTGGTACGATAAGAATTTAATTTCGTTGGCGAAATTTTCGACGTTGAAAATTTAAAGCAAAATTTTTCTTACTTTATTACCCCATATTTTAGGGCGTAATTCTTCCTGAAATTTATTCGCGAAAATTCTACGCAATTTTTATGTACAATTTTTACGGTGCGTAGGTGCCTATGAATTGATGGAGTTTTCTTTTTAACGTCAGTTTTTTTCATCTTCAACATTCGTTTATCTAATTTTAAGATAAAAAGTAAGGTTATTATCAAAGCACTTAGGTATACTTACGTCTTACATATCTAAAATGAACGAATAATTTATTGCGAGGAAAAAAATCTATTCGCAAGAATATGCTATTTTGAGGAAATTTCCTTCCTTCATATCTATTGAATGTCCATACCTAATTTCAAGCCCCTATCTCAATTTGGAAAGGAGTTATGCAAGGAACAAACGCAAAAAATCAAAAAAAATTGACAAAAAACTGTATATTTTAGGGGTGTGAGGAAGGGAAATGAGGTTGAAAAGTCAAGAACCTCAAAAGGCACATCTAGGGTCCCTACTGTATGTGCATAACAAACTCCAGCTTCCCAGCTCTATTTGGAGGACATTCATGCGAGGAACAAAATCAAAAAACTCAAAAAATGAGAAAACCTAACCAAAAAACCACATTTTTAGGGCTGTGAAGAGGTGTAATGGAACTAAAAAGTCTGGACCCCTCAAGGCCCATCTAGGGCCCGCACTGAATGTACATATCAAATTTCATCTTCCTAGCAAATTTTGGTGGGAAGATGGGGGAGGAACAACTTTTTTAAAGTCCAAAAGAGGAAAACCCCTTATATCTCCCCTCCTAATTGACCTAGGGGGTTGGTTATAGGACATGTTATGCAACTTCAAAACCTCTAACAATTGACTAAGAAAAGATGAATTTTTTTGGACCCTCAGCACCCCCTCCCCAAAATGGGGCTAAACTGAATTTTGACCCAAGATCATCTATACTCATATGTATCTAATGCGCCGCCACGATTTTGGTCAGTATTGAACAAAGTAAATAATTTTAATCTTACGCTTAATCAAAAATGCCACATTTTCTGAAAAAGTCCCTCAGCATTAAGACATATCAATGTTAAATCTACCAAGTTCTTTTACTTGAAATTTTATACTTTTTTTTTAGGTTTTATTATTTTTATCTTAACTTTTTCCATTTTTCAATTTCTCGAGTTTGTGATCAAAAATTGCAAATCAAAAATCAAAGATGTTTTCAGAAAATTCCCTCCTCCCAAGCTTCAAAACATATCTATTTTGATGTATTTTTTAATATTTTAAATTATTTGTATTTCTCAATCATAGTAATTTATTAATTTTACTAATTTTTTCCAATTTTTTATTCAATAATTTTTCTGATTTTTTTATTTTTCAATTCTTCAACATTTTTAATTTTACAATTTTCAACTTTTTTCATTTTTCAATTTTTCGAATTTTTGATCAAAAACTTCAAATAAAAAATCAAAAACCTAACATCAATAACATTACATTTCCACAAAATAACCCCCAGCCCTGAGCATATCCATATAAAAAAACTCCGATCCGTGTATCTCTGCCCCTTCAACGATCAGGATAGGCAAAACATTATATATACGTCTAACTTTAGTTGCTGTATTTGCGGTACGAAGGAAGTACTATCGAAACGAAACACCCTGTACTTTGTCTTGTGTATTCTCATTTGTTTTAAACCGGCCGTTATTTTATTCCGGTTGATTTTTTCGCTGCTGCAAATTCACGATACATTTTACATACATTTTTAGCGAGCATCTGCCGATTTGAGACCTATTTATCAAAGTGTAACATGGGTAATATTTGATGGTTGAGAAATTTTACGTAAGCAAATGTCTATAGGGAGCTCGAATCGGTGTAAAATATTCCATCACCGGTCGTCTGCTTGCATTTCTCCCATCGACGAGCGACGCTGTTTTCAGTCCGAACTACACGTATAAATATCTTCGACGCGTTTATTGGTAAAAATTACGTGAAAAATTCAATTTAAATCACCCTCTCGTTTGAAAATCACTTTTCAACAGGCGAGCATTGAAATACGAGTTTACTTTTAAATCACTCCCTGCGGAGTAATTCTTGCCTATTTCTTGACTGTCGTGCGTATTTTTCAACGCTGATTACGCGCCTTTTGCCTTCGTGTATTTCGTACAACAAACATATATCGAAATCACACTCGTTCCTAGTACGTAAATCTTTCGTATACGCTTCGATTTCTTTCTTTCTTTTTTTTCTCTCGCCTTCACCATCGGGCACTGCGAGTAAGAGAAGAAAAAAAATACGACACTAATTGTAGTTTAATATTCACTAGAACTTGTGTGTGTGTTACATTCGTATATCGCCGCTCGATAAGTGTATGTTTGTCTCTGTTTTCTGGAGGGTTAAAGAAAAAAAAAATATATATATATATATACGACGCTCACACACTCACACTCTTCTATTAAAACGACTACCTGGATTCGAGAAATTGTAGCGAATCCGTTGAAATTCCATACGACGACGACGTCGAATTAAAACCCTTCCTCGGTTCGTCGTTGGTATTTAATGTATTTGCGGGCGCACGTTACACGACACAAAAAACCTCTGTTCTCTCTTAAAGGTAACTCGGTTCTCTCTTAGCTTATTACGTATAACAAGGACAATGCGGTTACGAGCTTAACTTCTCCTGCTAAGCTTTACGATATTAATAAGGGTAAATAGGCAATTCCTTACCTTTAGTGGTCTTTATTTTCGCTGTCACGGGCTCGAATTACAACAATCCACCTCCGAACCTTACTTAAGGTACGTCGTTTACTCCCCGACCCAGATACCATTTACTCCTCGTCTCGCAACAACGACTAAAATCAAACAACCTTACTAAACTTTTCGTCTTCGTGAAACCGTGTCTCGGTCTCACGCCAGTCTAAATAACCTCGGCCCATCAAACTTTTGCCCACTACAATGTAGCTAGGCCGCGCCGCCGTGGTGACAAAGTCGATTGATAATTTCGTATTTCGTTGCCCGTATCTGCATACTGAATATTGTATACCTAGTTATCTACCTACTTTCGGCGGCAGTGAAGTTTAATTGAAAAAGGGTTAAGGGAAAAAACGACCGACACTTTGCCATGTACCGTGTAAGCCGAATTTCGACGATTTTATCATGCTATAGAGATTGGAAGGAAATGTTGAAATTTTATACGATTCGAATCGAATGTATGTAGACTATATACAGGAAATAGGATAAAAAGCTGAAACCTTCGAAATGTTTTTGTTTTGGATTTTTTTTCAAATATACCACAGTATCTTATATAATCCTATCTATACATATATATCTTAAGTTATTTCATCTCTTTGAATTCGTTATAAAAATGTTGTACTGTTGAAATAAATCTAAAAGCTTCCGAAAATACTTGTAAAAAAAAATGTAGTTAGTGAGAGCAGAAAAAGTGAGATGCAGAAGGAGAGGTGAGTGAAACATCCTAAAAGTATTTTTCAGCTTTTCTATTGATTCTACGGATATGATTTACCTGGTCTTATTAATGTTGTATTGGAGTTTTTTTCATTTTTTTAGCCTGATTTTCCATATCATATTGTCATCAAAAACCAGTTTATTATGGACCATCGGCGTGTAACCAATGGAGGGGCGAGTATTAACGAAATTCGTATTGGAGTCGTTTTCATCAAAACCATACCGAAACTGAAAATCATTTGCTCTATTTGATACCCTCCAAAATCGGTCCCATTCGGGTAATAGGCTTGATTTGAGTGGAGATGACTTTGGGTCAAAATTCAATTAAGCTCAAATTTTGGAGAAGGGCTGCTGATTGGCTTAAATAATGAAACTTGTTCGTTTTTAAACCAATCAATAGAATATCAAAAGTTGTACAATTTATCCAACAATCAGCAACCGAGGTCAATTAGGAGGGAAGATATGGGTGTTTTCCCCCTCTTTGAACATTGAATAAAGCCTGCTTCATTCATGCTTCCCTTTAAAATTAGGGTAGTGGTTGAAATAAGGCATGTAGATTCAGTAGAATCCCTTCTCCGAGGTTGAAATATGTTGTGCAGGAGTGCTGGGTCTGCCTTTTGGAGGTTCCAGCTATCCACTTCAAAATTTACCTGTACCCCCATCACTGCTCAAGAAAAATCATCACCGAGCACTGGTTTTTTTTTATTTTATGAATGGACAATTCCCATATTTACCTTACTTCACAAAAATCAGACTCAAAAAGCTACATATTGCGATGCTTTTTCATATTTTTCTTTCATTTGCTTCAAATGTTTTTAAAATTAGAAATAAATTCTATATCTATGCTCTTTCCTTTCCTGTCAAAACCATTATCTGGTCCAATTTCACCTTCTCATTAAATCTCCAAACTTTGAGATCACAATAGGTTGCAAAATGAAATTCTAGTTCAACAGTCAGGTTTTTGCTACTTGCAAAACTCGCTTAAAACAAAAGACATGCTGCCAAAATGCAGTAAAAAAAAATAAAATTTGAATCACATTACATACAAAATAGATGTGAGTATAATCGATGAATAAACTAAGT